>VSDK01004528.1:152476-267278 GCA_009767595.1 Symbiodinium kawagutii | reverse complement strand
CACTATGGTTTTCGTAACTATCCATTCCTAGTCACCAACCGTGATTGTGGCTTCACCAAGTGAATCAGGAACCAAGGGGTAAAGCATCATGGTAGAGTCGGGTATCAAAATTCCGCAGATGTTGGTTCACCCGCTTGAATGCTGGTGTTTACAGAATGAGTTGCTTAGTATGATTCGGTGTCTGTAGCACCTCCAGTTAAATCAGCCCAGTAAGCACTGGCAAAAATCGCTTACCATAGCGTGTGGCTTCTCCAGTCAGGAATATAGAAAATGTTTAATCCATTTTAATCCAATCATTCATTCATAGTGGCATATTGTGCTATACATTTATAAGGATTTACGATTTATCATTATTAGTCAATGTCATAGAATTACAATCCCCTTACTATCAAACCATAGATTTAAAATTCCTTCATTATCAAATCTAATGATAGAATATGATAGATCGATCGCCCTTATTTGGGCCAGTGATCTAATGTTAAATGGCTGTGGGTCAAAACCCTGTACCATTGGTTCCCCCATCATGAACTATTGTTTTCCCTATTGTTACCTGTTATCATCCCTTATTATTGGTTGGTTGATATTGACCAATAGCCAAATGGCAGTGGGTCAAAACCCTGGTTATCCTCCTCCATTATTGCTGGTTAACATTGACCAATCGCCAAATCATTCCAACCATTGGGAGCCTTCTGCTGTCCGTAGTAAACTCCCGCAGGCGACACTGCAGAGTGCCCTCGTAGCATTGAATTCGGACCAGGACGGCGGTCGGGGAACGGCCTGCGATGCCGGGGGGGGCAGCCGGGTGAAGCTTCGTGGGTCTTCCATCTATCCAATGAGGATATGGATCAGCTAGATGTTCATATCCTGATTACTGGTTAATATCATGAGTGTTGCAATGGAAGTTTCGAATGGTGTAATCAGTTGATCAATTAAGGGATATTAATCAGTTAAATGTCATTGAAGGAAGTTAGCTGATGGTGAACCATCAGCTATCATTTGAGGTTAATATGTTCGTTAAATGATATGAATGGTTTTGGGCATGGATAGTTCATGGTGCAATATAGTTAAGTGATTACTGGTTATATATCTATTTTAGCCATTACTCAGCTAATGATATATGGGCTCGAATGGTCATATATCTACAACAACCGTATATGACAATTAGTTGGAGTATTTGGGTATGAGTCCCATCTATCAGCATGTATTCTGAGAAGAATGTTTGCGCTACCAAAGCCACGTCTCCAAAGGGGTTGACCCTGATGAAATATCAAATTTGAAATGGAATGATGTACAATTCACCAAGGATTTGAGTACCCTTATCTTCTCTTGCGCAGTCTGTGCTGATTGCTTCCTTTCGAATCTGCCAAGCTACCTTTGAAGTGCATCCATGGTTTGGTTGGTACTGCTTGGTGAGAAACTGAACGCGGTTCTCTACAAAGCTTTGTCTCGCAGACCTTAGTGCATGACACTTGGATTGGAATAATTCTTGAAGCTCTTTTGCAAACACTTTGTCACTGGTACTCCACATCAAATCCTTGACCCCCAAACCATGCTCAGCAATGATTTTCAAATCTCAATATGGATCTATTTGCATCTATTTGCCTTATCAAATATGTTGAAAACTGAGAACAATCCAGAGCTTCCTCGAGACTATGCTCTGCCTAGCTTGTCCAAACCACAGTCTTGTTTCACATGCCTTTAGACTCAGTTGGGGGAATCTCACTTGCTTTTAGAGCCTTTTCAAACAGGCAGGGTTTCGGATTCCAAATCGTTTTTTATCCTGAAACGGTATTTGTCCTGAAACGGTATGAATGAAATTCGAAGCTTACTGCCAGCGAAGGTTGAAGAAGCACAGGGGGTTCACCAATGGTCAATCGTGGTTCATAGTAGTCAATCATGATTAGTACTGTTTAATGATTGATAATGGTTGAGCACTGTCGTAACAACGGTTTGAGAAGGTGTTTTCGTTGGTTAACAATGCTTATGTAATCAGTTGGCTAATAAACCAGTGAATGAATAATAATCCCCAAACGAGCATGATCACCCAATAACCACTCCCCTGCTGCAAAGTCAGTACCAACCACCCAAAAAGGGGGTAGGTGAACATCCCAACAAAGGCTAGTTTGGTCATTTGTGCGATGTTCACCATCATGCATGTGTGGTCAGTCACTATAATTGCACTTGGTGTATCTTGAACTGTTAGAAGTCCAGTTGTTGCAGGGTCGTAGCCACAAGGGGATCTGAAAATCTCGTGATCCTTTTCACAAATTGCAAATAGCCAGCGATTGTCAGTATTTTTTCACGTACGTTTTTGCCACCATGGGCGTTAAAATGATGAGGGACAATCATTGTTCTATTGACGGCTTGTTCATGACACATGTTGGCGAGTTCTAGTGGCAGTGGGTCAAAACCCTGTACCCCTGGTTCCCCTGTCATTAACCATGGTTTTCCCTATGAAATTGTTGGTGATGATCCCCCCATTGCTTGCTTAATATTGACCCATAGCCATATATAGCTGGTATAGATCCCCTATAACTGTTAGTGTCATCCCCTACTATTAACCATTACAACCAGCTATTATTGGTTATTGGTTGGTTAACATTGACCCATAGCCTAGTGGCAACACCTACATCACTAGTTACCACATGGTGATGGTCGGATATGCTACTGGTCGCTTTGTGGAGGCGAGCGTGGTGCAAGATACGCCGCAAGGGACTGCACCTTGGTGGAGCATGGAAGTCCATGGGATCCACCCGAGAACCACCTGGGAAAGGTTGGCAACCGTTGGTTGGTGGCTGATTTTTTGACAATCCACCATATAATTGTGTAACCATTGATGTTGGTGATTATCCTATATTGCTAGCCATTATTAGCGGTTACAAGACCCTACTTAATCACCAATTTGTCTTATTGTTGGTCATCATCTCCTAATTAACCAGTACAATCCCTCATAAAACCATACAAGACCATATAGAAATAACAATTTAAAACCATATGAAACCGTGTAAAACCACACAGAAACATAGAAAAACCATCAAAAAAACAAGGAAACAAACATATAAAAGCCATATAAAACAATGCAAAACCATATAAAAACCATATAAAAAACCATTTAAAAAAACCATATAAAAACCATATAAATCCCTTGTAAAACCAGGTAAAGATCAAAAAAAACAGAAAAATCCCACCATCCATGGCTTGCGAATCCCAAGCTGCTGCTCAGGTCACTGTTTTGAAGGTCTCGCCCGTCGAGGTGGAACGCGGTTTGGTCCGGGAGCTCAGTGGCTGCGACACGGCGCCCGGGACGCGCACCAAGGACGCGGGCCAAGGTGATGAATCCCATGGAGTGAGATGTGAAGCTGATGGGTTTGGATGGGTTTCAGTGGTTACCCATCTTACCTGATGGTTGGTTAACCATCTCAATTGATGGTTAATGTTGATTGATTGATGGGTTTTGGATGGGTTTGAGTGGGTTTGAGTGGTTAACCATGTAGATTGATGGTTAACAGTGATAAATTCATGGTTGTTTCAGTGGTTGCCCATCTTACTTGATGGTTAATGTTGATTGATTGATGCTTAATTCATGGTCAGTTGATGGTTAAACGTGAGTGAACAATTGAGTGGTTGACCATGTTGATGGTTCACGTTGATTGATTCCATGGTTCATTGATGGTGAGCCTGGTGATTTTAATGGGAAAACCTGATTGATTGGTTAGTTGATGATTAACATTGAACCAATCAATGGCTGACGGATCAATGGTTTCAGCCAATGGTCGTAGTCGCTCTGATTGTTTGTTTAATTTATTTTTAGTGGGTTAATGAGCCACTAACAATGATTAGCATGGATTAACCAATCACTGGTTTAACGGCTCTGATTGATTCCATATTAATCGTTGTTCGTCGTCAATCATGGGTCTTTGGTGAATTATAAGGGAAAACTATCGGATGATTAATTCAGAATGATCAATGCTCGATTGTTAATGTAGTCCCGATGTTTCCAGTCACCATGAAATAGTAGGTAAGTCCTCCCGTTATAACACTGGTAGTGTTACCAGCTGTTTACCTACTATTTCATGATAACTGGAAGCATGCTGTAATTAGTGATTAACAATGATCAGTGCCAAATTGTGAATATAAACATGAACCTCATTTGTGATTGCACTTATATGATTAGAATTTTTGTGATTACATCGGCTATTGTGAGCGGCATTAGCAATGACTGCGGGCAGAGGTTTTAATTCAGGAATAAGGATAGGGCTTGCATAGTGGATAAATAAATGCTTAATGATTCATTAAACGTTCCATCCATCAACCATGAACATCCATTGAACAGCAATCGTAGTAATAGTGATTAGCAATCGTGAACCTTGTACCTTTGCTTATTTGACGATTCTTGAGAATTTCCGGATTAAGAAAACATCCTCACATCACTGCATCGGGCACCCATTTGCAAGGGCTGTTTGCCCTTGCCTGTCGGGTATCCCCTGTACCACTTCTTGACTAATGCACTTGGTGGTGAAGCATGCAAGAAGCCCATGCAAAGAGCAGACATTCAAACAATAATTAAGTACCTGATGTGCTACTCGGTGTGTGTGGCGGGAATTATTGTAATTGTATGTAATTGTAGAGATTTCGACTAGGGAACTACGTTCGTTCGACTAAAAAGAAAATCCATGGGTTGCGATACGCGATAGGTGATGATTTTTTTTTATTGGCCTAGTGGAGTGTTGAGTCTGACGTTGAGCAAAAGGATTTTGGAAAGATGCATGTACCTTGTCATAGCAAAGTCCGATCAGAACATATGCTTTATTTGTGTAAACGTGTTGGGATTCATGTTCTGTATAGAGCAAGGACTTCTATTTGCGCAATTTATTCCAAGTAAATCGCTTGCGCTATTTTTCCCTCTCATCCACAATTAGCTTGTGAACAAGATTGGTTCCCCTGACCAAACGAATTCTGTTTATGTTATATAGTACATCTTTGTACCCATATCTACTTCTCTATAGGAGGCAAAATTGAACGAGATACCTCAAAATGACATTATCCAGTCCTAATCGTGTTTAAACTGAACGAGACCGGGTCCGCCCTTCAAGGTAGCGTCAAGAGATTTTTGCATGAACAAAAACAGCCGCTTGATATATTTTCATTCATAAAATAGACATTGCTCCTGGTTCTTTGGATCACATGGAGCTTCCTGCATTCAAGGCATGTGAAGGTCGAATCTCCAAATCTTGGCGCTTCTCGAGGTGTTCCAGTTGGACGACGCTGGTACTGTTACCGAAGGTTCCTCCGAAGGAGCCTCTGTAACTGTGCGGTCCTCAGGGGATGGGTGGGCAGATGTCAGTGACAACAGCTGGGATAGCCATGAGACTTGGGCATGAGCATCTGAGAAAATGTGAACGTCACCGAGTCACGATGAAATGCCAGGAGATAGGGAGCAATTCATTGGTCACTCACCGAGTACTCCCAGTGCCGGCTGGGTTTGGCTACGGAAACTGTAGGCCTTGTAGTGAGGAAGCTTCACTGTGACAGGAAACATGTTCAGCAGAACACCTGCGTTGCCGTGCCAAGTCAAGGAGAGATCCAGTGCAGCTCTCCTTCCATGCTTGGAATCCGTTTCTGCCTGTAGATTCAGGATCTCCAGAGTTGAATTCCAGTCAAACCCGATGCAAAAACATGGGACTTGGGCTGGGTCTCCCAACATATTCGCACATCAGAGGTAAGCCGTGATTCACATAGAGTATATAATTCCCCCGCGATTTGATACGATTTGCCGTGATTTTTTTCCATTGTGAAGGTTGTAGAAAAAATGGCCCCAGGGTTTTCCATGTGCGACTCAGGTGTCGATTCCTGCAAGTATTGCTTCTTGGAGCGAATATCGAGCCAGCCCTTGTAATTTATTCTGGTGATTTCACCTCAGGTGTTGATGTCCTTGCAGCTTCATGAAACTCATGTCTGGTGGTTGGTCAAAACAGGGAACCCAAAAAATGGTTGGTTCATTACTACAGAGGAAAAGTATTGGATGATTTGGGGTCCCCCCTCCATTTTTAGAAACCTTTTTCTTTAGGAGGTTGCCTTGTTGTCGCCTTTGCCAATCTTGACGGAAAAGAGCAGCATGGCAAAAACAACCTCGGGCAAAAGAAAACACAGTTGATGCTATGGATATACTACATGGATATGATACCCAACGAAAAACACCAAATGTGGACAGTCACTCTAACGCCAAGTGACAGTTTTGCATGAATGAGCACCAAGGCTGTGTTTATAGTTTCTGCATGACGATCTGCATGTCAGCGATCCACAAGAAGAAACACTACAGGAGTTGAACACAAAACAAATGATGACTGGTTAACATACTTTATGGCAGCACCAATTGTACAATGAATGATCTATTATTCAAAGTTGAATGCCAACCATGATTATGATCATAGAACGTTTGGTTCATTGTCTTGTGAAATCATCAGATTGCAGAGGCAGGATTGTTTCCTAAGCAACGGACCAAGAATCCAGCAAAATCTGGTGTATTCAGTTCAGCCAAATGTATGTGCTTATTTCAGCTAACGTGTATCCCGATTGCATGTTGCATCTTCCACCCACGAAATCTATGCACCATCTTATTTGGTCAGATTCTAACACCCGCTTGGTTTGCTTGCTGCTCCTGTTGTAAGTCAGATTTGGCATCCAATGGGGGATAGGAAGCATCAGAATGATTGAAAGAGTTTCAAACATTGTGTTCTTTACCCATACTCTAATAACAAGAGAAACCACAAAGCAACATGCTTGTGAAAAACATGTCACTGTAAATGGTGTTTAGGTTTTTTGGTTTCACTTGTGGGGTCCAACATCATCAGTACCAGGCACCCATACCATACGGTTGCCAAGGGGCGCCCGTCTTTCAGTGGAAGTTGTCTACTGCCGGGGGACGTATCAAGGAGGGCGAACTGCTATAGCGCGCTAGCATCCCATTGCGCTCATCCAGAGCACTAGATAGCATTTCTAGAGGGTTTGAACTGGAGGGTGATGACAAATCATGATAGTAATTATATCATTAAGCATGTTAGATGTTGACCTACCATTTGAATACAATGCTTCATTGCCAGAGGCCATATTAGTGATTAAGCATGATGTTTCGAGATGAATTAATTAATGATGCTCCGATGGCTGTGAGGTGTTACTTGATGATGTTTACTAGAGTTTATATGGGTGTACTTTGTTTACTAGTCATATCATGTATACAGAGCGGGGCTTCTCTCAAAATAGGGTACCTCCAAATCTTCCTTTATATTGACCATGATTTATGGTACTCACTTCCAGCCATAGCTGTTATGGCTGGAGAAACCAACATGTTGTTGTTGTTGTTGTTGTTGTTGTTGTTGTTGTTGCCGTCGTGGTTGTTGTTGTTGTTGTTGTTGTTGTTGTTGTTGTTGTTGTTGTTGTTGTTGTTGTTGTTGTTGTTGATACAGTAAAATCCTCTATTCGCCCCAGTAATCCCATATCAAACCGCCATATTTCGACACATATTCATCATATATAGTTGGTACATCATCTATTGTTGTTGGTTATTATCCCTGATTGCTAACCATCAACCATCATGAAACCACCTTATTCATGATCCATAATTAGCGGTCTTCCAGTATAGTTGTTAGATGTTACTAGTCATATGTACACACCTATGTATGCATATAGTGTTTTCTCAAAATAGGGGTACCCCCAAATCATCCTTTAATAGTCATTTATGGTAGTAAACCAACCATTTTAGGGGTACCCATACTTTGAGAAACCACCATATGTAGACATAGATTCATGATCCACTGTATATTTCTTCCTGATCACTTCATCGGTTTTCGTCCCGAACCACGACTTGCCTAGGCTCAACAGGCGGCCAACGGGCTGAATCTCATGGTGACCTTGACCCAAGTGACCCAGGATGGGCCACTGTGCGTCATGGATCCCATGTGGCCATGGGGTGGAGCAATTGATCGTTCGTGAGCTGATTAATGCCCGGATGATAGTGGACGCACAGCAATTGCTCAACAAAATAATACGCGAGGAGCTGGTTATGACCTGGGTTGCCAAGAACATTGATTCTCATTGATCGATACTCTAACTATACAGCTTGGTCTAGCTACATGGTTATGAGCTGTCAAAGACTGGCCGTTTCCAATTTGCCCCAAGAATGGTTCCCTTCGGACGGTTTCACCATGGACGGATCCAAATCACCAAGACTCCTGTCGTCCCTAAAGTTTCTTGTCGGCCTGTTCACAGTACCATGAGGCAAGCATTTCTTTTGGTCGATTTGGAAGCAAACTTTGATTCCTCCGGATGCTACATACAAACCAATGGTCCGTCTTTCAAATTTGTTTTCCACTCGGTCATGATCCGTTCGGAGCTTGCAATTTTTGAAAACATATACCGAAATAGTTTGAGCCCAGCACCGTCAAGGTTGCCAGTAGTGGCTGTCACATGATGGCTTTGTAGGTGCTCAGGTGTTCATGCAGTTTTCATGCACATGGCACTGTTTTCAGCAACGCATGTGACACGGTATACTTGCATGACATTGCAGAATTCATAATGTATCATAGATATATATACATATATATATATATATATTGATACTTGATATTTGAAAAAAACATCATGCCGTGGCTTCATATGGGGGTTTCTCAAAATCAATGTACCCCAAAAATGATTGTTGTCTTCTTGAAAATGATTAAGGTGGGATGATTTGGTGTACCCCCATTTTAAGAAACCACCATGTCGATATCAATATCTATCAGTATCAAGATCCATCATTGGTCAATATCTATCAAGACCATTAATATCAATATCATGATGGTTTAACCCTAGATTCAAAATATCTATCGGTATCAAGATCCATCATTGGTCAATATCTATCAAGATCTTCACTAGCCAACAACCTGTGGGATGCCAGGAAGTGAGCCGAGAGATGCCCTACCGCAAGGGCAACGGCGATGCAGTTCCTGGGTTGCTGCTGGGTGGGCAGGTTGTGGCAGCCCTGACCCTTAACCGGGCGGTGAAGAACCACTGGGTCAAGGCTTTAACAGTTTCATTGGGGATAGAGGGAAAGATGGCTGAAGCTGGTAAATGGTTGATAACTGGTAAAATTCACCAACAATCGTAGGGGGACAATAACCAATAACGGTCATGAACCAGTAATTTTACCGAGGATGATAATGATTAAGAACCAACAGTCTTATAGGGAATACTTGCTAGTTAAAGATGGTACTTTTGACCCATAGCCAAATGTCCAGCGAAAACAGATGTAAGCGCAGATCCTAAAGTTGCTCATGGTGTATAGTTGTATAATGGTTCCAAGGGTCAACATACCTGTTGTGTTTTCATTTTTCTGCTGCTTTGCTGTTGACAGACGTCTTGTTGTTGCTGTGATCATCAGGGACCATCCACAGGTTACAGAATCAGAGATGGCCATATCTCCTGAGCATAGCCTGGTGGACATAAATGATTACAGCTTAGTTGATCTGTTGGGATGTTCAAGCAACCAGTGCTGTGCTGGCGCTAAGCTTTCTTGGAGGTCAAAGTGTCAACATGTGTCAACATCCACTGGCACGTTGCAATACACGTCAACAGTAAGTTATTGACACCAGCAACTCAAGACTTTCCCGGAAAAGGTCGTGCTGCCCAGCAACAGTTTGATATTCAAGAGTAATGTGGAACATTTGATGTCCAAGGGAGTCTTACCCACTGCTTCCAGTTACCAGCGAAGAACGTAGCTAACCAAGCCCAGTTACAACAAGCTGATTGAAACCAGAACTGGTTACCTGATGTTACCTGCTATTGGCTGGTAACAGGAAGGAATCTTCGAATAATTTGATGTCCAATGGGAGTCTTAGGGCAAGAACCAATGACTTGCGGCAAGGCTTACGGCGAACCTGGGATCCGGTCCAGTGAACCAGCCTCTCGCACTGTGCAGGTTCAGTACAACTCCAAGGTCCTGGAGTTTTCCTTCGTGCAGGCTGGGCCATGGCGTACCCTGTGGGTTTCTGTACCTGGATTCAGCTGGGAAATGTTGTGAATTTTTGGTTTTAGATCAACAGGTCAGCTTGTAGATCATGGATATCATGGAATCCACAACAGGCCTGATCTCATCGCTTCAATCACATGAATGCTGTTTTGAAAGTTGATCAAATGTAATTAAGGAATAATGTCGTCAACCCAGGATGAAAAACCCTAGGTTGATCAATTGGGGGGGTACCACTTTAATGTGAAACCAAGGCTTCTGGGGGATACCCCCTATGAATTGACCAGGGGGTATCTCCAAATTAGGACAATTAATGATCTACAAAGGATACTAGTGATACCCCCTATTAGCTGACAGCTGATCAACTCATGATCTCCAAAAGTTGACAGAATTGGACTCAGCTCTACCTGGATAGAGCCTTGACTTCGCCAGGAGACAGGTGGGACGCTGGAAATCGCCAGCATCGAGAATGCCACAGAGCCAATTCACCTCAGAAACTGGGGCTGAGATCATGGGCTTTGGAGCTGGTTGGGAGCTGGTTGCGGTGGGGGTTGGTTGGTTAGGGTGGGTGGGGTGGGTGAGTGGATGGTCGCTTGCTTGCTTGGGCGATGATAACTAGGGCACTGGCAGGAGTGGCTGTGACTTGCGCATATTGTTGGCTTCGGTTTTGGAGCTCGTGGTGCCTTTCTACATCTATCTTTTGTGGGGTTGAGCGTTTGGAAGATAGATTCTTCTCCATGCGGGGACGATTTAACATGAAATGTCACTAGTATTTATCAACAATTGACAAGTGAACATTCCCAGAAAGATTAAATTCTAGATCTTATTTGAGTGGTATATGCCACCGACCGCAGAGGCCAGTGACCCTGATGAACGAGTTACAGGCTCCCTGTGATGAACTCCCTCTGGAAGACCCCTATTGTTGGTACTTACTAATGCCTCAACGGAAGCAACACCCCGCCCCCCCCGCCGGTCACAGAATGCTGTCTGTAGAGTGGCGGCACCTTTCGTCGTTCAAGCAATTGTAGTAAGCCAAGTGAACCAAGAAAAGAAAGATGCCTGGAAGATCGTTAGTGTTGGATTGTGCTAACCTGATAGATGGGATGAGTTGTGGATCATTCTGGGAATGGTTATGAAACAACGAGCACAATGCGAGTTGGGATTGTTGCTGTCATGGCTGAATGTTTTTTCTCCACAGGCTGCCGAAGCTAGAAAAAAGATGAGCTAGATTCTATAGCAGAGAGAATGAGAATGAGAGAGAGAGAGAGAGAGATGAAAAAACATGGCTATATCCGAAAGGCCACCACCGATTTCGCGGCATACACCAACCTTTGATTAAAAAACTATAGTGATGATCAGGAGGAGAAACCCATAGGCATTGGAAGTCTACGCACACCTGGCTATGGGATACCGTGAAAGGGATCCCGGTGACGGGGCCATGCAGCGGATCTCAGGATTTGCGGGTTCGGAGCCCATTGAGGGCGACGTTTGCGCATTCTTCGACTTGGCCGCCTGGCAGTTGGTGCCATGGAATCCCTATCCGCAACCAGTTGACAATTCTCAGCAAGGTAGCACATGACACATTCATGGATGTCACGACCTTCCTTTCAGCCTCAGGTGACACACCGCCGGCCCAGGTGCACCATGGGCCCAAGCTTTCGCAGCAAAAAGGTGCTGCGGTGCGGTTGCAAGCACTGCAGTGAGTTGGCACCGGAGCCGTGCCACGTGTTTCGCTGATCCATGGCCTTTGCGCTGCCGCCCCGCTCGACTGCGTTGGAAGACTGCCCCCTGGTTGAGACGAGTGTGCGGCCGTTGCAGCTGGATCCTTTCCGGCCTTCGAGCGATGACGATGATGATGATGAGCTGCTCGCTGATGGGATGGCAGACCGTTGGCTGTGCGCTCGTTGTGGACACGATCGCTCAGACTGGATTGTGGACCGTTGGGAATGCCTCCAATGCCAGTTTGCAGAGTTTTACTACATCCAGGCAGCTGTGACAGGCACCCAGCAGAGTCCTCAGAACCAGACCAACACCCAAGAAGATGAGCCCCGATACGCTAGCACTCCGAGCTCACCACATCGACAAGCGCACGGTGATAACACTGCAACACCGCCAGATGTCGGACGCCTTCCTGAGGAACAGCAGTCCGAACTTCCCAACGGCAGTGCGTCTCCGAGCCGAGTCGATGTAACCTGGGAACCACGGGTTCAACCACCTGGACACCGTGAACCTTCACAAGAACCTGCACGCTCTCCAGAACATGTAGGTCCTTCAGTATCACATGACCCTTCAGTACCTGCAGATGCTAATGTATATCATCGTGATACAGAATGTCCAGGCCAACCAGTTCCTAGAGGTCCCCAAGTATATCATGGTGATCAACCCCATCAACCACCACAAGCCTCCACACCGTCATGGACATGGACATATGGTAATGCCCCACCTGTCATGCAGTATGACGTTAGGAATACCTACCTTCATGCTGGAGCACACCACGCAGGAGCATACGCATGTGGACCCCCTCCACCGGCACCACCTGGAGGAGGACTACCTGGCGGTCATATGGGAGGACCACCACGGCAGCCGCAGCCACGACTTCAACCTCAAGGCCGCGCTGGTTTTGGATGGCCACCGGAGGACCCCTATGATCCATATGATGATGATGACCCCGAGGAGAACCCAGAGAGTGAGCACCCAACAGATGACCCAGTGTTGGACGTCACACCTCAGGCAAGCGATGCTCCACCTCGCCGAAATCGCCGCAGAGGTAGACGAGCACGCCATGGACGTGGTCAACAACCTGACCTGCCTGCCTTGATGGAGGACGCCCCGCTGGACCTGGTGGATTCGCAGACAAGGAGAACCAAGCCATCAGATACCGCTTCATGGAACAGCATGCGCGGACCCAAGCCCGGGATCAAGTTCAGGGGTGGTGCAGCTCCAATGGCACCACAGTGGCACTATGACAAGGGTGACTTGCGGGCCTTCCGCAAATGGGAGAAACGTGTCCAGATGTGGATGCTTCAGGTCACCAACTATGTGCCCCGCAAGGAGACCGGCATCCTCTTGTTCAACTCCCTCAAGGGCGAGTTGGAAGAAGAGCTCGAGGATGCGCCTCTGGACCAGATCTACAGTGCCAATGGTGTGCAGTTCATCCTGGACACCATCAAGAAGGCGGTTGAGACAAGGTCCATCCATTTGAAGCGGAAGCTGCTGGCCGACTATGAACATATTGCAAGAGGCGCCCAGGAACCTATGCGCGCCTACGTGAACCGCTATCAGCGGACAGAACGAGCCCTGACGACGGTGGACATCAATGTGCAGACCATGTATGATCGAGAAGCCCGAGGATCTCGATTGCTGGAACGCAGCAAACTATCTCATGAACACCAACGACAAGTACTCATTGGAACTATGCAGTCACTGGACTTTGACACCGTGAAGGACGTCTTGCTCTTCCAGTGGCCGGACCATCGACCTGCCCCGCCACCAGCTTTTGGACCAGGAGATCAACGAGGACAACCTTTCCGACCTCGTAAGGGTGATGGCAAAGGCAAGTCGAAGCAGCAGCCTCGTCCTGATCAACCAAGGAAGGCGCTGGTCACCGATAAGGTCAACCCTGCTGGCGATGATGACCGTGATCACCAGGACGAGGAGGACTACAATGAGCGACAGCAGGATGAGGAGTTCCCCGACTACGATGACGATGACGACCCTGGACAAGAAGAAGACCCAGAAATAGACCCTCCACCTGGTGATGATGACGATGATGACGACGACCCCATCACCAAGGAGATCAGCCAGATCCTCACCGTGACGGCAAGGAAGCTTTCAAGCATCGTCCAGGCTCGGAAGTTTGGCAACCCACCTGCTGGCAAGAAGAGCATCGCTGATCGAAAACGATCTTCACATTGCGCAGCATGCGGAGCTCAAGGACACTGGCAGGGAGATCCGGATTGTCCAGTCTCGTCCCGGAAGAGCAGCGGCAAGGGCAACATGAACAAGGGCACCGGCAAGGGCAAAGGTGATGATCGATCACAGCAGCAACGCTTTGCCAAGTCAGTGCACTTCGTTGGCCACCGCTACTTCGAAGATGAGGACTATGACGACCACCCCGGACATCAAAGTCATCAAGTGCTGATGATCAAGGAGCTCAACAACGAGGTCCTGCTGGCCGACTCCGCAAAGGCGGCTGGATATGTCATCCTCGACACTGCGTGCCAAAGAATGTGCGCAGGACAGCAGTGGGCAAGTGCACACCAAGGGAAGTTGAACCATTGGGGAATCCAAACCTTCCAGGTTCAACAACAAGAGTTCTTTGAGTTCGGGAAAGGACCCCCACAAGCTTCACAACATGCTTGGTGTTTTCCAGCTAGTTTTGGTGGACAGCTTTGCCTCCTTGCACCGTGCATTCTCACAGCAACCATTCCATGTCTTGCAAGCCAATCATGGATGACTTCAGTTGGAGCCGTGATTGATTTAGCAGAACGACATGTGACCTTCACCAAACTGAATGTCAGTGTACCTTTGTGCATGGTCAATGGCCACATTGCGTTTGATGTGACTGAGTTCGACATGTACATGGATCATGTTGCTCACTGGAAGAACAGCCTCCACTCCATAGAAGAGCACTGCATGGACCACTCAGTGCATGAGTACATGGAACTGATGCCGTCCGGGCCCAAGCAATCAGCAACAGAGCATTCCTCGGCGACATTCCTCACCACATCTCATGGAAGTGGACCATCGAGTGCCTCCACCGCAATGGCTTCGCAATTGGCAGCGCCTTGTGATGGTCGCCCTTCGAGCAGTGAGGATGTCCCAGCAATTCGCACGACCGGTGACTACAACAAGGACACCGGCACCCAAGCCTTCCATCGCCAAGGGCAAGGGCAAGGCTACACCGAAGATGAGAGCATCGGTGGCACCAAGAACCAGGTGCCAGCACGAGCACATCAAAAGGACAGGCAACCGACACGGCTCTTTCGCCCAGTGTCTCGATTGCCAAGTCAAGTGGAAGTGGAACCAAACTCACCAAGGATGGGTCCACTACACCGCGGCATCAAGTTCCTCACAGTTGCCACTGCCTTCCTCAGCAACTGTCTTGGACAATTCATGGACAACACCTCCGGCAACCCTGCAGGCCCCAGCGACCTACCAGACCTCAACTATGGTAGTTCCGTCCCAACATCCTCGGGTACATGGAGCCTCAGCCAAGACGATGGCACGACCCCTGGACTTCGGGTACAACTGGGAGACGGGGGAGCCATGGGGGGAGGTTCCACTTGGACCGGAGCTTCCACTCCAGGAGGGCGAGATCGATCCATGGAGTCTGCTGACGGACAGACAGTTCGACTTGGCGACACCCCCGGAAAGCAACGCGGAGGAGTACGACTGGGATCTTTGAAAAGGGTGTCTGGCAACATGTTGCGGTCTGCTCAGATCCTTCAGACCGAGCACAAGATCTATGAGGACTTGCCTGCCGCCAAGGACGTTCCAAAGATTGACATCATGGAGATGTATGCCGGCAATGCGGAGATCACACATCTTGCCCATCGATATGACCTGAAGGCACTTCAACCATTTGATCTTCGCTTTGACATCGACCTCTCCAAGAAGGACAATCAGGATCGTTGGAGACAAGCCCAGAAGAAGTTCAAACCCCTGGTAGTTGTGGTTGAGACCGACTGTAATGTCTGGAACGTCTTCAACGAGAACCTGAACTATGCTGGACGAGGTCGATTACATGAACTTCAACAACTTCGACGCCAACAACGTCCCATGGTCAAGCTCGGCACTGAGGCTTGCTGGCAACAAATCGAAGATGGCAACTTCTTCCTGATGGAGAACCCACAGAACTCACGTTTCTGGGAGCTGCCGGAAGTCTTGGAGCTGGCCGCCAGAGACGACGTCTACATGGTTCGTGGACACTCAGGAGCCTATGGGGCCACCAACTCTGAAGGCAACCCTATCAAAAAGACGTACCAGTGGCTCACCAATTCCAAGGAGCTTGCGGACGCAGTATCGCAGAAACTTGATCAAGAACAACTTCAGCAGTGCGTTCCCCTCATTGGCAAGGAAGTCGGACTGAGTGCAGCCTATCCCACCAAGCTTTGCCAAGCGATCCTTCGAGCAGTCCGACTCGAAGCCAAGAAACGTTGCCCACATCGTTTCATGAAGGTCAACGAGGTCTACTACCAGGAACCAGTTCAAGATCCAGCGGCATGGGCTGAGTCTATCAGCATGACTCGTCGGATCTTTGACACCACTGCTTCGAAGGCCATCACTTTGCCCGACAATGACCCCCTCTATGCACAGATTGCAGCATTGGTTCCCTGGGAGCTGGTCAGGATTCAGATCACTAGGACACCTATGGTGAGACGGATCCCCAAGGACATCCCCTTCACTCACCGAGGAGCCGCCATTGAGTACCAAGACGGCATCATCGAAGTCGAGAGTGAACCACTAGATGGGATTCATTTTCCAAGACAACGATTCAAGCGAGCTGTGGCCTTTGCAATCTTCTGGTATGGCTATGGCGACCCCGCTGAAGCCAAGGAGCAACCATCATCACAACCACAAGATCAAGGACCACTACCCGCTCCTTCATCAACATGTTCAACGGTGACATTCCCTGGATGTCCAGCAGACGTTCCCAAGGAAACCCAAGCAGCAGTCCGACGATTGCACCTCAACCTTGGACACCCGACTGAAAAGGAACTACTACGACTACTTGCTTGGCAAGGTGCAATCAGCAAGCAGATGATCACCGCGGTCAAGCATATGCAATGCGCAAGTTGTATGCGCACCCAGAAGCACAAGCAACCTCGACCCAGTGCCATGCCTACTGCCAACCTCGGACAGTTCAACGACTACATCCAGAGTGACGTCTTTTATTGCAGGGACGTCTTGGGAGTGAACTACCCCGTGATTGGCATCATTGACCAATCAACATTGTTGCATCAAGCAGCAAGACTACCAACCACAACTTCCAAAACAACTCTGGAAGTCTTCAAACAGATATGGTTCAAGCCTTACGGATACCCACTGAATATCCGTGTTGACCCAGGAGCCCCCTATGCCAAAGACTTCAGGGACTACGTTGAACGACGTGGAATCTTCCTGGAAGTGGTCCCAGCCGAAGCACATTGGCGGATAGGATTGGTGGAAAGAAGGAACTCTGTGCTCAGAGATATCCTTGAAAGAATCATCGATGCGGAGGCCGTCATGACCTACCAGGACTTCGATGATGCACTTGAAGCAGCAGTTCATGCCCTCAACTCAATGACCTACTCACATGGTAGGCCACCATACATGGCAGTGTTTGGTCAGATCCCTCGAGTTGGAGGAGGTCTACTACAGGATGATCGTGCTTTGGTGACCCATGAACCTGCCCAAGGAGTCATCCGACCCGACATCCTCAGAGCCGAAGCCATGAAAGCACTGGCCGAAATCAACACAAGCCAGTCACTCCGAAGAGCCCTGCTTCGGAAGACGGCAACAACACATCACAATGAGCTGTTGCCCGGACAAAACTGTGCCTATTGGAGGTGGCAAAATCCCAAGGGGAGATCAACCAAGAAACGAGGAGCATGGGTAGTCGCCAGATTTCTATCCTATGACCCAGACGGTCGCTCCGCATGGTTACATTCTGGAACGACCACAGTTCAAGTATCTCTTGAACAACTCAGAGCTGCACACGGATTCGAAAACTGGCAACCTACCAAGGAAGACGTTGCAGTTCTACGTGATGGGTCCGCCAACATCCGACGGGATATGTGGGAAGATCATCGTGCATCAGCCCCGCCGATCGACGAGGACGAGTACAACTACGACCTTGAAGAACTACCACAACCACTTGAAGCCATCACCACACAAGAGCCACCACAACCAACTCTACCACTTGCACCACCAACCGAAGCAACTACAGCACAAGCACCACCACAACTACCACCGATGACACCAGCACAATATCTACAACAACAGTTCAATCTACATCAACCAACACACATGCGAAGCATCAACATCTACTCACCAACAAACATACAACTACAACAACAACAAGCACAGCCAGGCACACCGGATGCACCACGCCAATCATCAGCAGCAGCAGCTGATGCGCATCCAGAACTGGACTACCACACCAATAGGTATGGACTTACCCGCCATGCCAGGTCCAGAACACCAACCAACAGAGCACCACGTACACCACGTAACAGGACACGCAGTCAACCACCAACACCACGACAGCCACACAACATCCAACCTTCAACTCCACTACCACTAGAGCAACCAGAACCACCAGTACCAGTTGCCCAACACACACAACAACCGCAAACAGACCAGGATGTCGAACATATACCACCACCAGAAACTCCGACTACACAGTTTTCATCACAACCATCAACAGAACCGCCAGTTCCACCACCCGATACTTTACCTACTACCACCACACAACAAGTGCCACAACCATCACAACCTTCACAACCATCAGCATTGACGATGCCAGAAATCGTCGACTTAACTGAAGATGCATTGCTCACCGATCCACAACTACTACCACAGAAACGAACACATGAGGCAATGCTGACACAGATACACAACAACATACATCCACCACATCACTCATGGGATGGATCACCCGAGACCAACATCTACAACTGCAACCACTCCGCAGGTTTTTCAAAACCTGCAGCACAACTACTCCAATCTGAAGGTTATGCGGTGCTGGAGACAGACTTGACAGGAATGCAAAGCGAGTCTGATGCCAGCAATGATTCTGAAGGAGAACAACCTAAAGATCCACAAGCTCGACTTTTATCTCGCAAAGAAGCCAAAGCCCTGGAACGCGAGATACCCTGGAGACAGATCCTCAAGCTGCCACAGGATCAGATTCAAGCCTACATCGACTCGGCCAAGAAGGAAGAGGCCAGTTGGTTCAAGTGGGGTTCCATCGAACCCATTTCTGATCAACGAGCAGCAGAGATCATGAGTAACCCAGCGACAAAGCAACGGGTTCTGCGAAGCAGGGCATGCTATCGCAACAAGAGCAGAATCCCTGGCAAACTTCACGCCAAAACCAGAGTGGTGGCTTTGGGTCATTTGGATCCAGATTTGGCATCGCTGTCACGTGACAGCCCTACTCCCTCAAGAACATCTGAGTATCTCCTTCTCGCCGTCTTCATCGCCGGCAAGAACAGCCTCATGGAGAACGATACCACCAAGTGGCTGTTATGGAGCGGAGACGTGAGCACAGCTTTTCTTCAGGGAGCCCAGGATTGGTCTGAAAGACAACAGGAGCTTTACTTGCTGCCACCGCAAGATGAAGTTACTAAGATGGCCAAGACCTTTGCTGCCAAACTATATCAAGTGTGCGGCAATGTGTATGGACTTGCCTCTGCTCCCAGGACATGGTTTCTGGAAGTGTGCCGACGCCTTAAGTCCATCGACTACACCCAACACTCATTGGACCACCTGCTTTTCTACAAGAGAATGAATGGGAAGCTGGTATCCATGTGCATCGTCTATGTCGACGACGTTCTGCTCACCTGCCGAGAGGACTATGACAAGGATGAGATCCTCAGCCTATTCACATGGGGTGCCTCCAAACAATTGGACTTGGACAACTCTCTCGAGTTCAAGGGCAAGGAGCTCACCCTGGTCAAGCACGAAGACCGGTTTCATTTGCGAGTCACACAGACCAGGTTTGTGCAAAACACCGAGCCCGGAAGAGTCCAACGAGGAAGAGTGACTGAAGGACCACCATTGACCCCACAGGAGCAGACCGAATTTCGAAGCGTCACTGGTTCGCTCCAGTGGTTGGCAGGACAGACCCGTCCTGACGTGGCAGCATGGGTGAGTTTAGCAAACCGTGGCAAGGACACAGGCCCTGCAGACCTTGCCCAATTGTATCAGACCCTGGACTATGTGCGGGACACCGAGAACCTCGGCTTAACCTTCCAGGACGTCGCTGTGAATAAGGCGACAACGATCATTGGGTATGCCGACAGCTCGTGGGCCAATGCTGCGAAGTGTGCATCACAGCAAGGATCCATTGTGATGCTGACAACTCCGCATTGCACCCAGGTTCCCACCAAGGCCAACATCATCGACTGGCGCAGCAACCGCTCCAGCCGAATCTGCAGGTCAACACTGGCAGCCGAAGCAATCGCCTGCGATGACTGCGTGGATAGGGCCTATTTCGTTAATGTGACCCTCGCAGAGATCTTGACGGGCATCCCACATCATAAAGATCCGGAGAAGTGGAAGCTGCAGCAACTCCAAGTGACCGACTGCCGCAGTCTTTTCGATGCCGTCTCTGCTGAGAATCCTCGTACTACCGAAAAACGGACGTACGTGGACATCCGGAGCATCCAAGAATTCATTGGTGTGCAAACCATTTTTTGGACGCCAACGGCACTCATGTTTGCCGATGGCTTGACTAAAGCCACAAAGGTGCTTAGAGAAGCTTTTGCCAAGTGGCTAGCACGACCGTACGTGCAGCTGAAGGAGACATCCATGAAAGAGAATAGTACGGGTGACAATTCTCAGCAAGGTAGCACATGACACATTCATGGATGTCACGACCTTCCTTTCAGCCTCAGGTGACACACCGCCGGCCCAGGTGCACCATGGGCCCAAGCTTTCGCAGCAAAAAGGTGCTGCGGTGCGGTTGCAAGCACTGCAGTGAGCAGTTATCTTTAGAGGGTTAGCTCTGGTAGAAACCAGCCGGTTATAGGTTGGCTACCAGTGGTTATAGGATGTTATAGGCTGGTGATATGTTTATAACGGGTAAGCAAGCTATGTTGCAACCGCTGGTAGTTCTACCAATTGGTTGCCTACTATTGATTGGTAACGGGAAGCATAGGGTATGCTTAAAGTGATACGTAGTCGATATAGTGAAGGTTACTATTTCATGGTAATCATGAGCTTTGTCATGAATCATAATAAGATGTAATTTTGAATGACTAATTTTTGATCAGGATCACCATGATGAATCATTCAAGGAATACTTTATAAGACATAGTAATGATTCATCGAAGGAAGTTTAGAAGTCTAACTTCCGACAATATGGACAACTCAGCTAGGGCAGATCGCCTGAGCAGATGTGCGAAAGAAGAGATGTGTGAAAGATGAGATGTGAGAAAGATGAGAATGCGAGCGCGCCAAAATTTTAGGAAAGTCGCGAAATGCTGTGTTTTGCAAGGTTTTGTGCATCATGAGGGGCCAGAAGGGTACCTCGCTAAAGCGGCGGGTGCGGACCACTGTGGCGGAAGGTGTGTGCAAAAATCGTTAAAAAACCTAGGCGCGAAGCACATTTGCAAGTCAAAATCGTAAAAACATGTCAGGTCCGGAGCACTTTTGGGAGATGCAACTGGCAAAAATCGTGAAAAAACCTAGGCGCGAAGCACATTTGGAAGTCAAAATCGTAAAAAACACTACATGTTCGGAGCACTTTTGATGACTCATGATTCTCAAAACTGGCACGCCGCCTGCACGCGAAGCAAATTTTGAAGATAAAATCTCGTACCAAAAGAAAAACTGCAATTTTACTGGCGTTTCGGGCCACTTTTCGGAGATGTCATATGATCATGAAAATTGGCACGCCGCCTGCGCGCGAAGCACATTCTCACGTCCGAAGTCGCAAAAACTCGTGGTTTTTAACAAGTTTTGAAAGTTGCATGTCCGAAAAAGTGCACGCGGCCAGGGCGAGAAGCACATTTTGAAGCAAATGTGTCAAAACACAGCACGTTTTGACACTTTTTGAACACAGGAGACAAAAGTAGGAAAACACTTGCGTTTCGCGTCACTCTTCGTGATTTATGCGGCCAAAATGTGCACAACGCTTGCGCGCCAAGCACATTTGCAGGTCAAAAGTAGCAAAGCACTTGATGATCGGAACACCTTTGCCAGGTTCAGTTATCAAACGTGGCCAAACACCTAGATAGTTGGAATAGACAGACAATTGCATAGCCAGATTCAGATGGCTAGATGGGTCGATAGATAGACAGATATAGGTCGACGAAACGAGAGTCAGATAAAAAAGTAGATAGATAGTCAGGTAGAAAGACAGAAAGATAGACAGATGGAGACGTAGATGATCAGACAAATAATTCGGTAGATAGATAGACAGATAGATAGATAGGCAGATAGATAAATAGATAGATGGACAGGTCGATAGATAGATACATAGACAGAAAGATGACGAGATAGATAGTGAGATAGATAGAAAGACAAGTACATAGGCAGATAGATAAACGAATAGATCATCAGATAGATAGATAGATAGACGGTCAGACAGACAGAAAGAAAACTGATCCACTGATAGAAAGATAGCTAGACAGATAGGCTGCCAGTCAAGTGGCCACATCGATGCTCACATTGTCGCAACCACAACTGCACACTCCTATAGTGCTCCTATCTTGGAAACTTCCGCCACCGCCTTGTGCGGCACTACTGGTAATCATATGTAAGCATTGATCTTGGATGTTTTTGGACCAGGCAATCAAGCAACCATTTGTGGCATCACTCCTGAACCGAAGTATAGCCTAGCCTAGCGTTGGACATTGAGAAATCATCGGTTGCCATCCATAGGACTCACCATGGGACCGATCCTGCACTGGGAACTTCGTACGGCACCAAGGCAAAACCATATTGGAGAAATGGTGACCCTACCGACTCTACCTGTGACGTATTGCTTGTCGATGATTGTCAGTTGTCATTTCAGCCCTCCCTATTTGGATACAGGTCAGGACACTGTTTACTACCGATGAGCATTCGTGATTTGGATAGTTTACATCATCAGTTCTTATAGCTTCACAATCCATACAGAGTGGTACCCCCAGATCAAAGTTGGTCAAGCAGCTTTTTAGCATAAACTTACGTTATAAGTTCCATAATTGGTATTTTGTCTAGTTGTTAGCCAACGTAGCCTGGTTGATGGTTTTATTCATTTTTTTATCATTCCCCAACATTTGAGATGGTAGGTTGATTCATGAACTCATTTTTTGGGGATGACTCACTGACTAACAGGGATGACTTCGAACCACCATCCAGTGGGGGGAACTACCCCGATCGCGACCCTGGGGTCCACATGGGTCGCCGCTTCCTAAGGCCACCAGCACGTGGTCCTCCGAGGGTGTGATATTGGTGGACGGCAGCAGCGTGCCCAACAACAGCCTGTGGGGAGCTTGGAGAGTTCCGACGCTGGCGTCACATCTGAGACAGCTCCAGTCCTGATGCTCTGGGGAGGGTGGTAAAGTCACTGCAATGCTTAGACATAGCTGTGGCTCGGTTCACCCCATACCCCTGGTTCCCCTATCATTAACCAAGTGTTTTCCCTATGATTGTTAGTGACTACATCCCAATTAGTTGGTGGGTTAGCTGCTTGACCCAGCTCGCCATATCTAGTCAGCACGTGTCAGCACAGTGCTTGCAGCTCGGGAGGGTTCGCTTGCAGGGCTGGCACCTGGTGTGAAGTGTCACACACATCCATCTTCGCAGTCGCTGGGAAGCTCAGTCCAGGCAGTTCACATCTATTTTGTGGGTTGGTTCGATCGGTTTGGGTTGGATGGGCTTGGATGGGTTTGGGTTGGATGAGGTTGGTTTGGTCAAGTTGGTTGGTTTGGTTGGTTTAGTTGGTTAGCAAGGCCTTTGTACCACCCTTTTATGAGGGGATTTGTGGAGGGATGTAATTGGCGGGCATTTGTGCAAGATCTTTCTGAGCAAGATCTGTCTACCAGGTCTGATCGGTAAAATGTCACTACAAGATCTCTTTAGACGATTCCAACATCCTGCTGCTCACAGTCGTGTAGCAGTGCTTGTGTTTTCATCATTTACGAGCATTTCTGTATACTTACTTCTTGCTGTAGGTATCTCTGTTCTCCAGTGCCCATTGCGTGAATCTCCACCATTCCAATGTTGCTTCCACACATACAGCTCTTGATTTTGGTAGGTGTTCCCTTTACCAGAGTGTTTTTGTGTGCGGTCTTGCTTGGTCTATTGGCGGATGCACATGGCATCCGTTCAAAAATGTTTGATAGGTTTTTAGTCTCCGATGATCATATTAGAATTGTTGATGTTGTTTTTCAATTTCGCCACAAGGCGGAGTCATGTATATATGCAGTGATTTTGCTTTCCCCCATGTTAGCGCTAGTTTCGCGCTTGTTTGGCGCTAGTTTTTTTTGAATCATGTATTTGTTTGCATCCTTTTCAATTGCGATTCTTCTCCATAGCCTTTTCCTTCTTAGTCTCAAGCTCATTGGCAAAGACAACACGTCGTTTATCTCGATGCGTTGGGCGACTTTCGCAATCCATGATCTCCACAATTTCCCCAAAGTTGCAGATCAGTGAAAACGTTCCTCTGGCGCTAGATCCGCGCTAGATCCGCGCTAGAAAAAACCCGCAGACCAAGACCCTGCCTCACCACCAGACCTTTGTTTTCCTTTTCTGCCACAGCAGACAGACATTAGCTCTAGCAGCTCCGAGTAAAACAGGTCCGCGCTAGATACAGTTGTCGAAATCTGAAGAAAGTGTGGTTCATTGCTATGGTTGAGATGTGGTGCCCCGACAATTGCGCCACAAGGCGGAGCCCCATGTAACTATGGTATTACGACCGTTTTCAGGAACAAACATTTCGAAACGAGCCCACATGCTTGCCATGTAGTGTGCATTGTAATCCATGCAGCAAAGTCTCTCACTGGCCCACACCATCGCAGTTGCATCGTTGATTACGCTCGCACTAGCAAGTAGTTAGGCAGCTACTATCTCCATTTCCGGGTTGCTCGTGCAGAGCGTTCTGTCCCAGGGGTTTAGTCACATGTTAAGAAAAGGTTATTCACATCCCAACATTAAGCCATGCTCACTATTGGAAGGCCATCAATAACTTTCGGAAGCCATCGCATACTGTTTTTAGATTGGTCTTTTTTCCCAAATGTAACCGGTGACTTACCCTATGTTTCGGTACACCACGGCAGCATCATTCGTATGTCTATCATTCACCATTGCTAGTCATCAAATACTGAAAGTGAAGTCATACAGGCTTTCCTAGCACTAAGTATCATAAGACTTAATTGGGGTGTTTCTCAGAATAGGGTACCCCCAAAATCATCTAGCTTATTGACCAGTTATACTAATCCGCCAACCATTTTGGGGCACCCCTATGGCTTAAGAAACCACCAGGGTTTACTAACCATAGGTTAACCATTACGAACCATTATCATTCACTATGATTGACCATGCAGGCGCATCCGTCGGCGCCCTCAATTGTTAGGCGCACTGCCCGCCATCCGCTGCCCCCAGGTGCAAATCGTTCCTTTTGACCTGATCCACGATCCCGAGGCGGGGAAGCCTTTCGTGACTGGTTGGGCGGTAGGGGATCAACCAGTGCCGATCAGTGGCCGTGCGGGTCTAGGGGTTGTGTAGTGACACAGTGGGGGCTTAAGTAGTGATACCCCAAATATGGGTTGTTTATTCACAAATAGTGATACCCTAGTGGGGATATAATATATACCATCTGTGTTTTGGATGACCATCCATGGCATGGTCAATGGTTTCAAGACTCCGACAGGGAATCATAGTTTGTTGCGTTTGTGTTGGCTATGCTAGAGGGGTCACAATTCCCACTAAAGTCTCACATGAACTGAGAGTCCCCGGTGACAAACTCAAGGAACAATGGAAGGAGGTACTTCAGCTTCCTAACCCTTTTGACCGCCCAAAAGCTTTCTCGGCAATGATTGTTATTTTGAGTGATCATTCATCCCAACAGTTGTTGTTGAAACTGCTGCCAAACCATAATGTTTTCTTCCATTGCCATGTTTGAGAGGCAGATCAGCATTCTTTAATGACATATTGATACCTTGGATGCTGTTTATCGAATCTACGGCTTGTCTCCTCTCTTGCTTACTGGACACTAGATCCTATAACTGACTACGAATTAATTATGAACCCAACAGTTTCTAAGCAGAATTGTTGGCCACTCGTTGTTAAACCAGGAGCTCCAACATTCATTTTGCCAAGTATTTCAGGCACACGGTCGAGCTCCAACTCGTTGTCCCACGGAAGTGCGTGCTTGCGACTGCGGCCCCATACCTGAGCAGTTGGAGATCTTCCAGATGCTGATTGATCATCACGTACCCATATGCTCCATGTATGGTGTGTTTAGCTACATTTACCTATAAAATGGCCTAAATGTAGGTGTATATTTACCATACATGGAGCATTTGGGCTAAGATCGCTTGCCCTTTGGTAAACTAATCTGGAAGCTAAAATCACCTTTTTTGAGCGAGAAAGTGCTACTTGTACGATTTTCATAGATTTTCCACTTCCAGGTTGGTTTACCAGAGAGTACATGTGGTTTCATGTATTTTTATGCAGTGAAGGTAATTAAATGTATTTCTCACCTGGTGTTTCCTATCCTTGCTATTTCCATCAATAGTACGACTTTTCAATTACGGTCATTACATGAACCAGTTGAAATTGATTATCATCATGAGCATGGTTTTGCCACAGCACTTTCTATACATCAGCCATCATCAGTCAGCAGATCTTTATATAAATAGTTACATTGATCAACATTGTTTATGCCGGAAATTTAACCCAAATTTGCTTCAACCAGTTGCATAGCTACTTCCATCATTGGCATGACTTTATATATGTTCATTACAATTCTACAATAAGCATAGTAGCAAGTCATAACCAGTCAGTCATAACTCCTGTCATCATAATAAATAATACCATAACAGTCCGAAATCATAGTCATTACAATTCCATACAAAAATCACCAGTCCAATGGAATGACCTTTACAATTGCATTCGCCACAACATTTTGCTACAATTCCGGTAGTCATAACCAGTCATAACCATAATGTCATTCCAATATATTACAATTCTATGTCATCCTTTTCAATACAATATACCTTAAGGTTCTATACCATCCCAGTAGTCTATTACGATATATTACAATATATTATATTGTCCTACTGGGATGGTATATAACATGGTTGTCATACATATAATAGATGGTGTATAACCCCATGTAGGATCATATGGTTGTCCCTTTAATACATCCACCACTCCCCCAGTCCACTGGTCAGAGGATCCCCTGCGCGATGCACAGCTGTGCCTCCGCCAGGCGGAATCCTTGAATGCCAGCGGTGCCACCATTGCGGGTGCTTTAGCGTGCCCTTGGCTGCGGCAGCGCGGATGACTGCTGTCCAGCTGGGTTTCTGATGGAAAAATGGTGATTCATCTTGCTATGTTCCATGACCAGGGTGTAGATAGTGATGTTTCATGATTCATGCTTGAGTTGGTGGTTACTTGGTGTCAATTGATGATAAGTGATTGTTAAGGAGGAGTGATGGTGGATGATACAAATGGGTAATAGTCCTGAGATTGTACTAGTAACAGTGGACAAAGGGGTTGACAAGGATCAGGAATGGGGAATGAATGATCAAAACTGCTTGGTACTGACAATGATCAGTTTTGCTTACTGGGTGTCAGTAATCAGCAACAGTGATATCGTGCTGATAATCATGATGATAACGGTTGATTGCGCAGACCTTCACAGGTAACTCGCGGGATGCTTCCGCACAACTCGCAACCAGGGATTCTGTGCGTGAGGTGGCAATCATGCCAACCGGCGGTGAACAATAATTAGTTATCATGGCCAGAATGGGTATGAGAATGCTGAAGCATGCCTGGTTTAATCATTATATATCTGTACGTTATCTACCAGGCTTAATCATATCATGCTTGATAGATTATCATTTGATGAGTCATAGTCCCTGGTTCAGAAGGAGTTGTTGTGACCAACGGGGGAAACGATCAATCAAATCGAAGCAGTTACAGTATCTCCACGGGTTAAGGGTAATGGAAATGCTGAGCATCAACTGGGATTCCCTAGACGTGACCCTTGTTCAGCTTGGGATACAACAACGGGATAGCTCAACATGGTCCTGGGGTAACTCTTAGGTCCTCTTGGTTGACTCTCAACCGAAAAAACATATACACACATGGTGGTTTCTCAATAGCTAGGGGTACCCCCAGTTATCATCCAGTTGATTGGTCATTCCCCTTGTAATAAACCAACCATAACTTGGGCCCTGTTTTCAGAAACACCTATAATAGGGACCCCCCAATATGGGCGGTTGTTTACTAGAAATGATTCATATTTTGATGATTTGGAGGTTCCTGATTTTGAGAAACCACCATATACACTACAGTATGTAGACATACAATCCACCTTTTTGGAAATGTTGTTTCCTGGTTGTTGACACACAGCCACCACGAATGATGCAAGTAAAGCTTGACACTCAGCAACGAGGAAGATTGTGGATACAGGGCACACGCAAAGATGCTGATTTTATGCTCTGAACCCATGAGTAGCTGGCAAGGATCACTGATTTCGATTAATCCTGGTGTCCCCCCGAGAGCTGATGGTTGCCATATCCCTATGCTTCCAGTTCCCAGCCAATAGTAGGTGACCAGTTCTGCTTTCAACCAGATCGTTGTAACTGGGGGTGGTTACCTACATTTTTTGCTGGTAACTGGAAGCACTGGGCATGCTTTCCATGATGATTTCTGAGATGCTTGGAGCACCAGGTTCATCATCCTGTGCTGCATCTCAGTTCCCGTTGCTTGGTGAGAAGCGGCTGGAAGGTGGCCTGATCATCATCAAAGGGTTGGGGTGGTCCATTGAACAGCATGCATCAGGGATCCATAGCGTACCAGATGCAAGCCTCAAGTTCGAAGTAGTTGTTTGATGCATCCAGAGTTCAGCACAGGACACGGTTGGGGTTTGTTCACAATCCATGAACAGTCTCCAGGGAACGCTGGGAATTCGATCTCGTGATATATTTGGTGTACCGATGAATTTGGGAACTCCCAAATGACATGATGTCCGCTTTGAAGACAATCAGAACTTGGGCATTGGGCCATCATTTGCTGTATGGCTCCCCCGCCAGCCACTAATTCCTGGGAGTTGGTTGCCTGCAATACCCATTCATCAACCACGTGAGGGGATGCTTGCTTGACCGTGAGGGAATGGCAAGGAACAATAAGCCAAGAGCATCATTGACAGCTCAATCTACATTCTTAAGCGGAGACTGTTTATGTTTGGGATATACTCAAAGATTCGACTGGTTTTAACGAAAATCAATCGCTGAAATGACAGGAACTCGTTGTTTTGCTGAATGGCGACACAGCCAGATGGTCAAGACTTATCCGGTTGGCCGACGTTCAACAAGGGATTTGTAATTAAGCCATGCATTGGGATCGCAATTATGCACCAACGAATAATAAGGCTAGTTTGATATTATGATGTGGCTACCAACCGTGAGCTGCACCATAAGCTGGTAGCTGCTCCAGCTGATTTCCTTACCCTAAACCAACCCTGGTCACAAGAATGGTAGAAACCAGAACTGCTTTCCTACCATGGGCTGGTCACTGGAAGTATACGATTCGATCGAACTCGGCCGCCTTGAGGCTTGCTGCATTCTGCTGCGACGAATCAAGCCGGCCTCCGCGGGACAAACGGAAATTCGGGACCGAAACGCGGTTGAGTGGACGTTCCCGGCGTGACGGAAACACTCCCCTGGGTGTTCGGCCAAGGATGACCATCCCCATGAAGTAACTTCAAGACATCTCGTTTGCACATGTTGGCACCTTTTTATGGGAAATTGACTTAGCAACCAAAGATGACCATCATATGCCCAGTTCATTGATTTGGTTGCTGAGTATCTAAACTTAGCTTATGATAATGAACATCGCAACCAAAGATTGTATTTTCATGTGTGTTCATTCATTTTCATGTTTGAAGGACAGCACAGGCTTCATGCTATGCTCGGACAAATCAAAGGGTAACAACTCTACTTGACAACTTTGAGACCGGATGATACCACCTGGTGGCTTCAGGCATCAAACTAGGATGAATTTTCAACTGGTTACAACTACAATCCCAGTGTTCTCAGGTGCTACACATGAAGCTATGATTTTTTTCAAGCTTATCCTCATTGAAGTTAGACAACTCTGGATGCTGAGATGAGTTGAGTAGCAGACAAACTCAGCCCAGCTCCATTGGGGCCCCCACAGATGATTTTCGCATGACCAGCCAGCTCCCGATTCTTTGTTTCCCAAAAGGATCCCGGGGCTGCACGGCTCCAGGATAACAAAGGGAACAAACACGCTGGGGACCCAACGTCCGCGAAGCTTGCGTTTGGAATCCGGTGCTTCGGTGCATGCGTCGATCTGCCCCCAGCCGTGCTGAAATGCATGTAGCGACGTGAGAATCCTTCCAAACAATCATGTTCTCATGTAACCTATACTTTATAATACTGTAGTTGGTTCCTACATTTGGTTAAACCAGCTACATATTCTGGTTAATGTTAACTACAGATCAACTTCAACCACCTATAGATCAACTCCTGGTTTCTATAGTCCAGCTCAGGTTCGTGCCGCTAGGTTCTGCCAACGAAATACGACTCACGACGAGGTGGGATCCAGCTCTGGTCGGTTGCTGAGGTCGTGCACTATGTGCGAACTGAGGTCATTGTCGGGAGCACTCAGCGCAGCACGCCTTGGGGGACAAACATCAAGGGTTGCTGTAGATGATCCAAATAGACCCAAATATCAAATGACTGAAATGATTGAGATCCACAAATTAGATGATCCATGTATCACATGTAATTTACATTGATTATTGAGTTTATTCAAGCTTGCTTAATATTATGTAAGTTTGCTGAATGATTTTGTTTTCTAAAGAACGCTTGGTTCGTCATGCTTAGTCATGGTTGATGGTGGATGCTTGTCGATAGCAAGGCATGATCTAACTCATGGAGCCGGGCCACCTTTGTGACGGATACACGTAGGCATGGTGAGGACGGTTCTTCGACGTCCTCATGGCTCACGTGACTTTGGGGTAGGTCCCCTAGACACCCAAAAGCAGGAGGTCACTGTTTTCTTTCCAAACAAAAATCATGATTCGGCGAACAAGTTGGGTGATGCCCCCGTCACGAGTGACTCAGGAAGAGACCCGGACGATCCACGACGACAGGGAAGATGAAGTCGAAGATCAAAAGAAGAAGGTGAGACACATCGGCTCCACTTGAGCCGACATCATGGAATCATTGGATAAATTGGTGACAATGTAGGCCTAGCAGATAGTTGCAATGGGTTGCTGGTTCTTAAGAGTTCATGCGTTCAAAGATGTTCAAAGTCAATGTAGGAATCCCAACAAATCAGAAAAGAAGTGACCCCAGCCACAACATAGGGAGCTTTGTGATCCTTTTGTTTGCAATCAACACACCTCAATAGGTTGGTTGTTGGCAAAATTCACCGCCACTATCCCTTTGGAAACAACAACAGATCAATGGTTGTCCAGGTGTCCAGAAACGGTGTGCCCCCATCAAGGAAGATAGTTTCCAGTACTACTGACGCTGATGATGGTTTTATTTTGCCGATGCCACCACGATGAACGTCCTCATAGTTCCCTGCATGTGATGCGCTTTTTGGTATTTCTTTGTCATTGGTGCTTCGCTTGGTCACATGACAAGGCACTAGTACCATAGCCACCAAGTGGGTTGCGCATCATTGTCCGTTGTGGGCATCCTTGACCGGTATGCAATGTCAGCAACCAGTATCATCAACGATCATTCGCCATCAACATTGGCATGATACAACAATATAAATATACTGAACGCTCTGACAAACAGTCATCCTATTTGTATCTCTCTTTGATTTCCAACAGAACCCTGTCTCAGCAGACACTGGTAGACACACCATCATGAACCTTGGCGATGACGACCCCACAGGTCCTGGTGAAGTGGGATGTGGATGTGGCCGGGACGCCGAGAGATCCTTCTAGTGCGAAGTGCCGAGAAACGCCGTGGTTTTCACAGGTTCTTTCATGGGGTCTGCACAGGTGGGCGTTCTCCCCCGTTGATTCCGTTTTATGTATCTAAGACCCAGCACTATCGACTATGATCCATGATCCTCAATACCATGTTGCACCCGGAGAACCACGATGAACCAATGGATGTTCTTCATAAAACCAGCCATTCAACGGCTACGACCAGCTATTAGTCATGATCAACAGGCTATTTGTACCATTGTCATGCTCCATGTATGGTCAGTTTATACCTACATTTGGGTCATTTAAACGTAAATGTAGCTAAATATAGGCCATTTATAGTAAATATATACCTACATTTATATGCTAAATATACCGTACATGGAGCATATGGGTTGGATATGCGCCGCCAGTCGTCACCCGCAACGTCACCCCTTGGTTATGGCTGCGATTCTGAGGCAGCCATGATGAGGCGCGTTTTGCGGGTGCGCAGAGGTGATGAGAATGTGCTTGGCATGTGGCGAGCTGGGTCAAGATTAAGCCACCAATAATACAAGGGACCGGGCCCCCTAAGTTAGCTAAGTTGGCTCATAACTAGGGTAACTACTAGTTATGGTAGATATAACCATAGTTGAATGGATTATTACCCAACTTATAACTAGGTGGGCCCACCTTGTAGGGGATAGCATGGGATAGCAGGATGGCAATCCAGTGGAACTAGGGAAAACATCGGTTAATGATGGTTAATAGCATGTTAAGGCTTCACAATGAACCAACGGTAGAAGGGTCATTGTCGACAGTGACATTAGAGGGGTCATAACCAACAGTGATATACCAACAATGACCTCATGTTAAGGCTTCACAATTGATTTCAACATTATTGATCACCAATCCATGCCTTGACAAGGATTAATGTAGATTCATGATATGTAACGTCAATGATTATGTTAAGGCTTCACAATGATGCATTCAGAAGGGGTGATAGGAGCCAACGGATGGTTGTAAACTGCACGGAAAGCCTGAATCTTCAACCATGATAAGGCTAGATACTTGCATGGTTTACTAGGAACAACAATAGCCAGCATGATCAATGCTTATGATATGCTGTGATAAACAATTTGAAACGGTGATTACTGTAATCAATGATCGAAAGGCGATGCAGTCACAACCAAACACCCATCACATGTAGTGATCAGCACAAACTGCTGATCAATGGGTTTTGTTCGTTCCAAGCATTCTAATCGTTTCCAAAGGGTACTGCAGGTGACTTCACAGATCGGACATGTCGTTTCTGCTGCAACATTTTCCAGCCAGGGTTTGGCTCCATTTTAACAACACTGTGACAAGACACTTTAGCATGTATTGAAGTGTGCTGGACTGCTGGGGTTTCTTAAAATAGAGAACCTCACAAAATGGTTGATTTATTGCTATAAATGACTGACGTTAGATTTAGGGGTGCCTCTATTTTGAGAAACACAGATCTAGTAATTTCGGTAAATCATGTTCATCATGGTACACCATAATAGAGGTACATCATGGTACCTCATAACGGAGGTACATCATGGTACATCATAATAGACGTACATCATGGTACAGCCATCATGGTACATCTATGCTCCATTCCGTCGCTGGTGACCTCTCGTCCAGGCGATTGAACACTCTCCGTGGTCATGCCTGGGTGAGCATGGACAGCACCGGCGAGTTGATTCTCTGGTGGCCTGGGACGGTGGCCACCTCCATGGTATGCCTTGGATCCCCTTGAGATCGTTTCCCTGCTAAACATGGCGCTGAGAAGTATCATTTTCCAGTTGGTGGATCGTTTTACTTCACTGGTAGTGTCAGTACTGGTTCATGGATCGTTTGCGAAGTCATCAGCTAGTTTCCCAGTAGTTATGTAGATTGTTGCAAGCTGGTGAGTAGAAACTTTTCCTACTGGATTTAGTACAGCTAGTTTTCATATCGTTTTCACTCTACTTCATCACGTTTCAAGCCTCTTGGATTGCCAGAGGGTCGTTTCCCGTGTTGTGTTCTGACTAAAGAACTGAACGATCTGCCGGCGCGACTGTGAAAACCTTAATCCCTCATTTGCACTCTGGTAAACTGACCTGGAAGTGGACAACCCGGCATGTATAAGGGTTCAAATGGTTTACATGGTTATAATGGTTTGGTTATAAATCAATGTTATGATGGTTTCTCATGCTTTACTGTTGCCTATTGAAAACTGGTGATTAGATGAAAATTGCTCAATATCTACCAACAAATGGGGTTGGATCATTTGGATTGTTATCTCATGGTCGCAAACCATCATGGTGGTAAATGTAATGTTTGCGATTGTTTGCCAAATATCATAACCGTGTGTTGATTGTGTTTTTCATAAATGATCACGAGCCATCCGCATGGCTAACCAGCACTGACCGTCAACAAGAATCATGAACCATGTGTTTCTCCGTCAATCACATCGATACTGGTATTACTAACCACCATGATTAGGATCAGTTAGCTAGCATGAACTATCAATGCACCATCCCTCGCCATCAGACAACCATTTTGAATTATGATATTTACCCATCAGTACATTGTTTATCCATGTTTATCGATAGTATGCCTTCCCATCGTCAACCAGTGATGATCACCGATGATATTGAATCATTGAATCCCAGCAATCGATCATGAATTGACCATCATTCAACCATCATCAACCCTCAGTATCAAATAACCATCAATGAACATTCAACCATTGAATCCCACTCAACCATGGCCAACCCACCATTCAACCATTGAATCGTCCTCAACGAACCCATCATCAAGCATTGAATCCTTGCCAAGTATCATCAACAACCACCATCATTTACCATCATTAACCATCATCATCCAGCATCATCCATCATTAACCATCATCAACCACCACCCTCTCGTGGCCTCACTCCTCATGCTGAATTCAACAGGACATGCGAGCGAGGAAGACCGACGGCGACACGCTCACCATGACCAAGGCGGCGAAGAACGGCCCCCCCATGTAGTTATGATTTTTGGTCAATATCAACCAAAAATAGGGGAGAATAACCAACAAAAATAGGGAAAACAATGGTTCATTAATGATAGCGGAACCAGGGGTACAAGGTTTTGACCCATGGCCATATTGATCAATATAGGTGTTTCTCAAAATAGGGAACCCCAAAAACGGTTGGTTTATTGCTGTAAATAGTTAATAAGTAGATTTGTTTTGAGGGTAACCCTATGACTTGAGAAACCACCATATATGGAGTATGTATGTATTGGTTATTGGTATGTATATTGGTTCAGTCATTCATTTTGTGCATGCATTTGCGCGTCATGTATACATATTGATCATGCATAGATGAATCGTATATTTATTTTGTTTACGAGTGTGTGTGTTTGTGCCCACAATGAGTCATGATAGTGAACAAGGCTGTTGTGCGGATAGATCATCAGACACGGTGATAGTGCACAGAATTGCAGTAGTCAGTCAACTAGTATAGCCTGGCAATAGAATTAATAGAAATCATGATACTGCATCATACTGTACACTGCATAGTTGATGGTAGTATCCATATACAAATCACAAATCACCATAAAACCAATCCACACGAGTTTACTCGCCCTGACCATCTAGATGTTCACGTTTCAAAGTTCCCAGGTCATCCCAGCGGATGTTTCCATTGGGACGCCCCAGAAAATGGTTGGATCTTTATCAGGTTCCCCTGTGAGTCATGGGCAGACTCTCATCAGGGGCGAGTCATAAGCCTTCGTGGTCATGACCTGGTTTGGTGGTCACCCTGGAAAGGCTATGAGCAGTTGGATTGCCCAAGGATTTCCAAGGCCCAAGGCGGATTTCTGATCACTTCACCCAGTAGTCCATCCTTGGAAATCCTTCTGACCCAAACAGGACGGGTGAAAAAATGCTGGGGAACAGTGACCAATTCGTTCACACGCATCAGGAGGCGTCCAAGTCCATCACGAAGCGGCACTTTGCGAGGAGTGAGGTGCGGAGCACTTGGTGGCCGCGATCACGGGACCAGAATCACCAGCCATGCTTGCAACAAGCAAGCGAAACCAAGAATCACCAACAGCAACCATGGTTGATCACGTGCTCGCAGTGGCTGATCAACGGTGATGAGCAGCAAGAAGCTACGCAGCCAACTGTAGTCATATTTGTTTTAGGTGCAGCTGCAGGGTTCAGCTGCCAAGCATGTAGGTTGAGGACTGGTGAGCTAAGGAGCCAGGGGTGTCCTTGTAGCCCTTTGAAAGGACAAGCCACGGAGCTACTAGGTGTGGTGGAACCAAATGGTAGGTACAATAATGCAAAAGATGTGGTGGAGCACGCGCAAACAAGCACTATTTTCATTACAACTCAGTGGTTAGCAATGCTTGATAATCGGTGTGATTTTGACATCGGTCTATCACGACATGTAGATAAAGCAACTGGATGGAGTTCCAAGACACTTGCGATTAACATTTGGTGCTTGATGCATGGAGGTTGCTCAAAACAAGGGACCCCCAAGTCATCCTTTATCAATCATAGACAATAATGAACCAAAGTTGGAGGTCCCCCATGGCTTGAGAAACCGCCACATCGGTACCATCGCTTTCCAGGCCAGCGAGGGAAGCCAGGCGAGTCGGGGGCAGCACCTGGTGATCTCCTAACGGGAGATCTATGGGTTACCACTGGTTGTGATGGCTATCAGTCTGAGTGTCCAAGTCTCACTCACTTCTGTTCACTTGGAGGGTAGCCCACATCCAAAAATGATGGTATTTCACGGATATGACCTACACTCATATCATGAAGGCGATGGATGGAAGTGTCTCAAGCACCAGCAAAACAGAGCATTCCAGAGTTGGATGATTTTTGGGAGTTCCGAGATCTATGAAGAGGAACACGCACATATGCATTGGAATCTCTGTTTTTGTTATGTGAGTTGCTGCACCATAGACCAAGGCAAATGTGCACCCCATGAGTTCCCGAACATCAGATGGTACCACTCATTGGTTTGAGTGCCAGCCAGCACGAATATCTGTAGCAGCGGACTCTGTTCTGCGAGCATGAGGATGTTCCCTTGTGAAATTTGTTGGTATGCAAACCCAACAAGGAAACCAGTTATCGAGCAGTCGGGCGCACCAGCTCGATTTTCTTAGCCTGGTGGTCAGGGACCACTTGATCCATTTGTTTCCTACTGGTTGCATGCTTATTTGGGTGATGATATAGTCGTCAACGAACATCGTACGGTGGCCCATAGTAGGGCACCTACCATCAACCACCGTGCCATGTCAAGCAACTTGGTCGGCTACTCCCGTGGGCCGCTCTCTGGGTGGATCATCGTCTTTAGCAACACCGTTGCAGGGTGGACTCGGAGTAGTGCCTTCGCAGGTGCGCAGATGTGAGGGATGCTGGATGAATTGGGGGTACTCCTATTTTAAGACACTACCAAATGAGAATGGCTAATGGCTAATTAAGGTTTATCAATAATCATAGGCAGTTTATTCCTTAGTTTTGCCAGCTGGCTGATCCATGCTTTTTTTGGGTAATTCTATATACAATAGCTGGTTTGGCAACGGTCAACACCAATAGCCTGCACATGGTGAATAGCTATTATTAATACCAATCCAACTGTTAGTCAAAGATATCTAGCCATAGTTGACTACCAGTTTTATGTGCATAATCAGTGTCAATAGCCAATGGTGACTGATAGCAAATTGCTCCGTTGATAAAGCGCGACTGCTGGTATGTGATAGCTGATACAGGTTGCAGATTTGTCACTTTTGATGGATGGAGACCGGTTAGTACTCATGGTTAATGATGTTGAACTGATGGCTAGTGATAGCGGATCATGGTTGATCAATGGTGATCAACTAACGGGGAACAACTATGGCTAGTGATGGTGAATTGATCAATGGATAGTCATGGCTGTATAATTCATGGTTGATGAAAGCAAATTGTGCTTGATTACTATGGTGAATTAATTGTTTATAAATGGTGAACTGCTTGCGATCAATGGAACAATGTTTCAGGTGGCTTTTGGTTCAGAGTGGTTCAACAGGTACAATGATGAAGTATACTATGGTTTGATGTCCAGCGTGTCAATGGCTCATGATTACCAGCCAACAAACACAGTTCATGCTTATGTCACCAATTTTTGTATGAGCATGTGTTTGTTAACAAAAAACTGTGGTACACAGAGTGGTTACTGGCGTTACATTATGTCAATGTTAGAAAATAAAGTTTGCAGTGTGCACCATTTGGTGAATTGGTACGCCAGGCAAACATCCACCAAGGTAACACGGTTGGTTGATTGTTTTTTGAGTGGGTCGTATACTAATCAACAGCCAAACAATTGATAACAACTGGCAATGATGATGTAGCACTTTGGAAGAACATCGGATTCATCAATGCACAATGAGATATTCTGCAAGTCTAGATGCACGGAAGAAAAAAGTGCAAGTGATGTTTACTTCTTCGCACATCCGGTTTATATCGCATAAGATTGGAACGCTTATGAGCAAGAAATATGGGTGGGTCCATCAAGCATGTACGCCCTCAAGATGTGGCTGAAAACCACATGGAGGGATGGTGGCGCGGTGGCAAGGCTGCTGGTTACGGGTGACCCTGAACATCGAAATCAAAATTGCGTCCGAAAATTCGAACCAGCCTGCTGTTAGATGAAGCTTTACAAAAGGGTTGACCAGAGGCAAGCTGGTTCATGTGAGGGATTGGTAGCCAACAACTAGCAAGAACAAGCAACAACAAGCAACAGTCACCAACAGTTTACCATCGTTATCTAACAACTAATCATTCCTCAACCATGGGTTACATTATACATGTCACATTAGTTAATTGCCAATTCACCATTAATCGACCATAAATGGACCTCTAATTCATCACCATCAATCGTCATCCGTCAAATTAACCATCAACAATCACTACTCATGATTAGCCACCACGAATAAGACCAACCACATTAACCAAGATAAGCACATTAACTTAAGCAACCAGCAACCATGAAGAAACAACTGACAGTGAATGACAAACAACCATGAGTCATTCATAGCCAACTTTTTTTTATAACCACCAACAACCATGAATTCACCAACAACTGCTTAACCAACAATAAGCAATAGCCATCAATTGACCCATGAAGTGCGCAAATAGCCTTTAAAGGCTTGACCTACAGCCATTTAACCAACCCATCAACAGTCTTGAAAGGCCCCCAACCATTACCCAACCATTCACCAACCAGTTCCCAATCATCAACCAATCATTCAGCACTCTTGACCCATCAAACACAACTGCTCAACCAACACAACTGCGGCTGTGCGCAACGACCAGCGGAGCGAAACCCGCCCAGACTCAACGCTCCGACGTCTATGGTCCGATGGACAGCTTCGACCCCGAGGAGTCGCGCAGAATGCGCTGGGAAGCGTTGGCTTGTCATTGACCAGTAAAGATCCAGTTACTTATTTATAAACCATTATCTTTATAAACCAGTTATCATCACTTATTAGTTTATTGGTGCATTTATCTTTATAAACCACTATAATTTTAAGAATGTTATTTATAATGAACTAACTGATGATAACTGGTTTATAAAGATAATGAACCAATAAAGATAATGAATAAACTGATAATAACCGTCAGCTAATGAACCAATAAAGATGAAATAACTGATGATAACTGGTCATTGACTAACAATGACTATCTTGATGCTTTATTGTCATTGATGCCTATCATCAGTGCAGGATATTGTGTGAGTCTACCAAGGACATCGAACGAGGCAAATGCGTGTGCCAAAAATGCCTGCAATCATCAAAAGGTACTGACTGGCATGTGTTGACCTATCAGTGTTTTGGCATCCTTAAGCTGTAATTCTGATGACGTGTCACTTCTCAGCACTTTTTGACGTGAATCTGCTTTGAATGACATCCAGAAACCAATTGCAAAAATGAAATCCCTGTAAGGGCAACGGTCAATTGAAACTGTTCGGTAGTTGACAAAGCTCTGTGTCACGCAACTCACTGCATCTTCGATCAAAATGAGCTGCACTTGCTTCGATCCCAGTGCAGCACCCAGGCATGGAAGGTTGCAAGAAAGATACAGTAAAGCATCAAGAAATGAACTGATGATACGATCGGTGAAACATTTTTGATAGTGGTGATCATCATGAAAGGTCATGAATCTAACTGACCAATGAAACATGCATCATTATTGATCATTACTTTGGAAAGGTATCAACCCATAGTTGACAATTATAAGCATCATTATTGATCATTATGAGAAATGCTCTAGTGAGATTTATGAGATTGATCCACCATAGTACTATAATTAACCACAAGAATGCTGCCACAAAGCATCATAATTTATGACTGCCAATGATAGTAGTTGACCATCATGTTAAGCATCATTTTAATCATTATCGTTGGCAATTAGCCGATAATTAGCATTAATTTGACCATCATTAACCATCAGAGATGTCAATCACTATTGTCAGCTACTTTTAAGTTTGTTTGACAACCATTGTTGCTGTTTCTTCAAGGAAGGAACAACGGGACAAATGTTTCCAACAATCGATCAATCAATCAATCAAAGGATTTTCCTTCACAGGCCGGTTTCCTCAGTCATGTGGTTGGTCATTGTTTTGAGTTAAGTGCTTTGATAGCCCGGTCTCACGCGCTGCGACATGAGACGAATGCCCGAGAGTGCTTTGATACTTACCAAGCACGAAGTACGATGATTAATGATATAACCAACAAACATTTTATCGTTAAAGACCATGGAACAATATATGAACACGACTGTACAATCATGTTTAAGGATCACATACCACCAACATGGATGTTTGAAGCCATGATTTGAGAGGGGCTGGGTTGGGATGAGACATCATGGTGACAGGAAGAGCAGCTAGTTGCAACAAGCTCAGGGTAGGAATAGTTTATCGCACAGTTTCTATGATGATATCAAAGGTTCTTTAAGTGTACACGTGAACCTATTTGCATATATAATGTGCATACATCTAGCTATTTATCTATACATACACATGTATTCTGTATGCACATAAACGTTCATATAAAATTACACATGAACATGTATATCTGTACAAGATATGATTCGCAAAGTATCATGTGTGTACATGATATATACGTATGTCTATCCATATAAATATACATGTCAATATCCATATCAATATCCACATCAAAAGCCATACCTCTCTATACATATCTATGTCACATGGGTGCCATCACATAGCCAGACCCTCCACATGTTGACATCAACTCCCTGGCGAGCGTTGGTCGTTGCGAGGAGGGTACCATCGACGTGTCTCCTTCGAACCTGAACGACGTTGTCCCACCCGAGCACAGCATACACAGCCAGGTGTGGTGTCGACCAGCCATGCGGGGCCAACCATGGTCGTGGCGATCAGCTTAGGAGCCAACATATCCTCCAAGGCTTTTGCTGGCTTGGGGAGCCAGTGGAGAGCCCCTGATAGGTTCTTGGTATTTAGAGTTTAATCACTTGATTCAAAGGGGAAATGCCAATCATTGAACATTTCGCCGCTTGGACATGTGGGGTCACCATTGAATCGACCAGATTATGTTAAGCGTTAAAGTGTCAAAGGCACCAGACTAGGTTGTTTGTTTATCATAGGTGGGTCTCAACCCATCAGTGTTTGTTTTACGAACATCATCGAGCACATCGAAAGTGATCCCCCTTACCCATACAGTTGGTATATATGCCCTAGTATTGTTGCTTATTATCCCCTGTCCTCAACCATTATAATCAGCTACTATCAAGCAGCTTTGTGTTTTTGGAGGATGATCATCATCCAACTTTTTCGACAGAGATCAGTGACATCCCAGGCTGAGCTCAATGATCCTACAGCGATGGTTCAGGCCAGGGCCGGACTTGATGGGCGTGTCCCGCGGGTTCACACGTGTTGAAGCTCGGGAAAACGCTCGGGAGAATGGCGGAAGGTGCAACCCGCACTATCAACAACTGGAGGTAAACGCCAAGGTCACTTTTGTCGTAGCGTTTACTTGTGATCAAAAGAGTTTTTTGATGACTAACAAAGCGTTTTGGCAGGGGATGGCCACAGGCAGAAAGACCATGGCTCAATAGGTGGATGTCGTGTGTGGATGTCGTCGAATGGCCATGGAAACTCAAAGGCTCTATGTATCACGGGTGTGACTGGCAGGTTGACCAGTGAAAATGCTTTTGCTTAGCGGAGAAACCAAGCATTACGTTTCTTCAGTGACCATTTTTGCGGATACTCTTTGCCTTAATGGACTGACATACCAGCCATGGACTCTTCCACAACAGGGTACCCCAAAACCCAAGCATTGGGCGATGAACAATCCAGCTGCTAGATTCATGCGCAAGGCGACACAAAACCGGCCAGCCAGTAGTGATCTCCCCACAACATCCCACAACCAATAGTTTTTTTTGTTTCCGTGATGGCAAGGCACCTACAAGGTGGGCCCCCTTAGTTAGCTAAGTTGGTTCATAACTAGGGTACTTATTAAACAACTTACAACTAGGGGGGCCCACCTTGTACTGTAGTGGGATCACAAGGGCTCATAATTTGCATGTGCGGACTTTCTGTTGCAGGTGACGGTGGAGGATTTGTTGGAGGTAGTGACACTCAGACAGGGGAGAGGGTGCAACCAGAGGTGTGGCGTCGATGATTTGTGGCTGCAGTGCCTCAGGAAACATATGGCTATTGGTCAATATTAACCAACCAACAATGAGGGATACTGACCAACAATAATAAGGGAAACAATGGTTAATGATGGGAACCATGGGTACAGGGTTTTGACCCACAGTTGTATGAACGGAACAGTCTTTTCCAGGAGATTGATCAATCGATTCTGATTAAGACAATACTGGAAAGCCAGTCAGGTGTATGATATATATATATATCTATATGGGATCATAGGCTGATCATAGGTCTTCAGAGGTATCGATGATATATACACATTCATTGATTTTTTTTCGCTCCAACTTCCTCTCTTGTACATATGTGGTCGTGGTTCATCTTGCGGCTCGGGGGCCATGAGGTTCAAAGACACGATTTTCACTGAGGATTGTCTTCGCATGAGTCAATTCACTCGGGTGATTATGACCACTATCATTTGGATTGTAGATAGAATATTTTCATGGCGCCTAGTTGCGCTCTGTGCCACAACATTTATGGGTCGCATCACGCTGCCTACGTCTAAACAGAAACCAACGCGGAATTGCTAGGTTGGGTGCAGGCATGGGCAGGAAAGTCGAGAGTCCATGAATAGCATTATTCCACCAAAAGCCAGGCCATAGTACACCAGGTCAATACCAACCATATCGAGGCCAGCTTGTTTTTGTAGTCAATACCTGCTTTGTTTTTGAACTTGCTTAGTTGCCTGATATGGCCTGAGACTCTTTTACTGATGTTTTTTGTGGTCAGCATCTCACGTTAAGCCCCCAGTGGTTCATGCCTGGCCGTTGGGGGCCCCTGATCACCAATGGGGTTCGGCGATCGAGGTTTGGGCTGAGGTCTTTGAGGAGAATCGAAGTCGTGGGAACCAACACGGGTGGCGGTTGGTTGGGAGGGAGCCTTGCCAGAGGCATCCCGTTCTGGCCCTTGCAAGGGGGAGCGGTTTGTTGCAACTAGGAGTTGCCTAAGCAAATGGTAGTTAAGCTTTGATGGTAAGAGATTATTGGTAAATAGATGGTCAAGCATAACCATAGACCATGAATTGGATTCGAAAGATGAACAAATGGCTAGATTGTGATGCTCAAAAGCCTGATGAATCGTGATTGGTCATAGTTGATTGACTGTTCCTCATGTTTAGCCATGCCTGGTTGGTCATGCTTCGTTTCGGCTCATCATGGCTCAGGTTCAGAACTTGGACCCATTACTGGTGTCACCAGGTTGAACCTTCAGCAGATGTGGTGCTCGGCCATGGATGTGAACATTAACCAACCGGTAAGTGTTGGGCGGAGATCCAACAGTCCAACAGCTCGCTCTCATAGGGTCGAGCAGTTCACTGCACTCTGAGGCCTGTAACGCCACTTAGCTACCACAGTAGCGTATGTCTGCATCAAATCTGGCCGTGACCCCCCAGAACTGGTCCTGGAGTGAACTGGCTCGAGCTCCTTGCCTGGTAGTTTCGTCCGCCAGGAGAATGCTCCGGTGTCCTATTGGTCCGCAACGCATCAAAGAATGCCTCTTGGCGACGTGTCACATGTGGTCAATGCTGAGCAGTAGTGATAGTGGTTGACTGAAGGTTTTTGTTTTGTTACTGGTGATTCATAACGATTGATGTAGCAAATAACGGTTCATGATGGACAGTAATGGTGGATGTTAATGGGAGATTCATCGTCATAAACCATCCATGTTTGGCGGGAAAACCGCAGCATGGTAATGTTGGGGGTATGGCGTAGGCAGATTGGTGGTGACAACCGCGACCCTGACACAACCACCATGGCCTATGTTTGACCCACCATTTGGTGGTTTCTTGAAATAGGGAACCCCAAAAGTGGTTGGTTTCAGAAACACCTACATGATGACTTCTTAGAATGGGGAACCCCAAAAAATTGATGCCTTGGGGGGTATGTACCCCTATGTTGAGAAACCACCACATGAATGTTGTTTCCTTTCATTCTTTGTGGCGCTTTATTTTGCTGAATGACCAAACAGGATGCACGGCTCATATCTTTGGACTACTAGAATTTGATGTCTATGACATTACATAATCAATACATACAAATATAGACTGGTTGGTGGTTTCAATCATGTTTTATTTTCCCTGATGAGTATTGACCAATGGTTGGTTGACTATTTTGCATGGGGGTTGAAACCACCAACCAGATACATACTGATGCACATAGGTTAACTGAGTCCTGAAACCATCATCCACCAACGGATCTGACATCTCTGATGAATTACCTGCGGCTCTGGGGATCCACCAGTGGTTCCTTGCGTAGCCCCATGGGTTGATGGTTCCTTTACAGGTTCTACATCTACCTTAGCAACATAGTCATAACCTATCCATCCATGTTAGATTCAGCTCTCTCTCTGCTATGTACACTCTTGGTATAGTACAATACTGGTGGACTATGGTGGTTATATCTCCATGTTATATACGTAGGGAATCATTTTATGTAATACAGGTTTTCCTTTGTATTATCCCATGTAGTATATATATATATTTATATATATATATATACTATATATATATATTATATACCTTCGTTTGTGATCAATCCCTTATTAGCAGCCGTGGCTAGCCACTTTCAAGTGACCCGTGGGTTGTACCCATTAATTATGAATCATTGATCATTCGGAACCACCACATGTGATGCATGAACATCAATCATTTCTAATCATGATTCACCATCATCAAGCATCCATGATGATCCTGTTTCCATGGTTAATTCTCATTAAGTCATGAGATTTTGATCAGACATTGATTTAGTTGCTGAGAAAGTTTGTTGAACATTCTAGCTCCTTGCAGTGATTAAAACATAAACTATTATGGATGAGTTGCAAAGCATTATTGACCAGTAGGATGCATTATTCTTTGTCTTTGATCGCTATTAGTCCTTATTGATCATTATCAACCATTGTCATTTTTACTGACCACATTTCAGCGCTATGAACAAACATTGGGCATCATTATCAAGTACAGTGTTGGTTGTTGTGGCTGATTCATAATTCCTGCAGGGTCTGGTTCCCTTTTTGTTCTTACCAAACATTTCCAAGTATCATTAAGAATTGTCAATCATCATTGACCAGGGCAAGTCCATGGCATTTTTTCGAGACCTTTTGGTCGTGAATCAAGCGAAAGGACATACATGATTGGTGAAGATTAGCAACATCGCCAATACCCATGAGGAAAATAACATAGTCAGAAGTTAAAGATATATCCCTGTGCTTCCAGCTACCATTGTACTTGGTAACCAACCCCAGTTACATGAATGGCAGAAACCCGATAGATACATACTATTTCATGGTAACTGGAACTATCGGAGTTTCGGGGCTCAAGCCACTTTGGGGACGCGCCAGTTATTGGTCCCAGCAAAAGTCGCCATCGATTCCCCATCACCATTATCAAGCATCGGTGACAGGGAGCAACCGCACTGAATTTCCGAATGAAATGGGATGGCACCCCCAGTCAACCAATGGTTTCCATTCGTAAAATGATCATTTTTTGGTGGGGCCCATTGGTTACGCTATGGCTTGGCACATACCCAAATGATCATTCTCAAAGCTTTGGTTAGCCACCATCACAAACTGGCGGTTGCTTGAAGAAACACGAACCATTTGATGGTCATTAACCAAGATGTGTACAGTAACATTAAACACTCATTTCATCATGATTTACGATCATTGATCATCAATGAATATCATTCAACCCGAATTCACCCTCCAACCGTTGCAAATCACCATTCATCATGATACCATGACTTGATCATCAATATGCCATGACTTGAATCACTATTAAGATCGTTGATCATGGTGATTTGCCATGGTTAAGTACTCGCAACGCGCCTGGTTGGATGATTGGTTGGTTCCTCCTGCTTGGCCTCAGGCTGCAGGGCTTCATTCAGGGCCGAGGCATTTTCGATGAGGAGCCGGCGACCAGCAGCGATGCGGAGCCGGCGAGTGAGATACAGCTCCTTGGTTTCGAAGCAGTGCGCCAGTGACACAGGAAGCAGCTTCCATGTTGGAAGAAGCTGGTGACTTGCGGGTTAGCTGGAAGTCTAGCTGGCTGATTACTTTTTTGGACAAAGATGTTATGAGTGATTGAGTTATAGCATATTAATACACCAGTCATGATTAGCCGTTTGTATCCTTTTATGGCATACATTTTTTTTGCATGTTCATGAATCAGTTTATGATATTCATTTATATATATATATATATATATTATATATTATATATCAAACATATTCAGTGACATCAGTCATCAAACATTAATCATTCATGTTTTCCATTTTAAATATCCTATCACGAATGAGTCATTAAGCACGCAACTAGCCTTAAGCAACTTTCCGTAAGGCAGTAGCATTACATAATCATGCTGAACAATCATTGTCACCCAAGAGAACCAACCGCGGGGGTCAGCCACTATCAGGCATGATTCATCATGCTTGTTGATGACAATCCACTATTGATCACTAGATCCACTACAACAGGCCAGCAAAGAGATTTGACTATCATAAACCACTACCATCATTTTTTACCATGAGATTAATGTGTTCACCATTATAAACAACTATTGTAAATCACTTCCAGCACATTCAGCAAAAGGGAATTTACTACCGCCATTCCCCTTTTGCAATCAATTCAGTTGATTGGATAGACTCGGATAGACCAATTGATGGATCATGCAAGGAGATTTACTCAATTCAGTTGGATCAAACAACTGGTTTATACCAAGTTGGATCACGAAGTTAGATCAAGTTGGTCTTACTCTTCCAAGTTGGATCATCAAGTTGGATAGACCAATTGCTGGATCATCCAAGGAGGTTTCCTCAATTCAAGCTCTAATTGATCAAACCCAACTCAATCATCTCAACTTGGAGCTTGGATTTGGGATGATTGGATAATCATTCAGTTGATTGGATCAAACCAAGCTCCAAGTTGATTGAACTTGGAAGCCTCAAGCAGGTCCTGACCATGGCCGCCCGCCCCAGGCTGCCCTGCTACGACGTCCGCGTGGGCGTCCGACATCAGTTGCGCCATGCAGTGCCCATCACCCACTTGGAACCTGCGTTGCAAGGTGCCACGGATGCGGTGACCCGTGGCTGGAGCAGTTGATGGTGCTTGGTGGTGCTTGTTGTTTCTTAAGGCCGGTTACTTAGTGGTCAAAGGTTGATGGTGGATGATTGTTGATGGTTGTTTTCGGTTGTTGGTTGTGGTGGTTGGATCATGGCCGGGTGGTTGTTGTTGATCCGCCTATGCTCCTAGTGACATCAATGGTCCTGGTAGTTCGACTAGCTGGTTACCTACTATGATTAATGGTAATTGGAAGCATGGGCGATGATTAGTTGATTGTTCTTGGTCGCTTGTTTTTTGTTATGGTGATTTGATGCTGGCCGTTGGGGTAGGCAGGGGTATCCTACTCTACCCTTGGAACCAGTTGGAGCTACCAGCACAAACCTTAAATGGTAGGATGATAGTCGATGATTGTTGATGATTATTATTTATGACTGTTGATGATTGCTGATGGTTGTTTATTGTTTGTTGATTGTTTGTTCTGGATGATTATTCTTGTTGTTATGTTTCATTGATAACATCAACAATCATCAACAATCAACAATCATCAACAATCAATTATGATCATTGATTATCCAACCATTAACGATTGTTCTTGTTGTTTGTTTCATTGTTTGTTGTTTGTCGTGATGGTGGTTGGATCATGGCGGGCTTTTTTGCGCCGCTGTCCTCAGGGCCCTGGTTTGAAGATGTGCAGCCGCTGACCTCGCGTGGCGAACCCCATGATGATGTGAAGGGTTTGCTGAATGGTATCATCAGAGTATATAGGTTGATGATAAACCAAACCTACGTTAGCTAATAATGGGGGCTTATAGAGGTTTATCATAGGGGATAGTAACCATCAACAATGGTTTGATAACTACTTTTTGGTGGTTTGATTGACACGACGTTAGCTAGTAGGCAAATAGTCATGGCAATAGTGGTTGATGGTTGATGGGGATGACTGGTTTTATAGTAGAATCCATTCTCAAAGGGACCAACTGATTTAGATCCGTGCAGCAGCGATGGCCAACTGATTTGGCGGTTCAGCCCTGATACTGGTGAATCAAGCATACAACAAAGGGTGCTACTAGACTGCAAATTATTGGATACACCAACGATGAACCATCAACCATTGACATAGGTTACCTTGAGATGTAGGATGTCACCAATGAGCAAGAAAGACACTGCCAATGAATGATTATCAACCAGTATCCGTCAGTATCCAGTTTACAAACGAATATACCTGCTTAATACGTGTTAATACTAATCATAGTGGTGAGTAAGTAACCATTGGAAACCCATGATTACCACTAGCGACCAATAGCATCCATTCAATATATGATTGATAACTGATGAGTCGCTTTTAGCCTGTTTGTTTGTGGGAAGCTAGATCTAGTTCCAAAATATCTCCACCTGTTCTATGACTTACAACCACACATTTCTGAGATCAGGCATATATTATTGGTTCAAATAATCGAAGCAGGTATTAATCAACCAATAGTAGCCGAAATATGATTGGTCAACCAACATGTTTAACCAATAGGCAGTTTGTTTTCGCCGCTCTTTCAACCTCGCACAGTCAATGAAGCAGTCTTCGTTTGGGTGGAAACTCGTCATTGTTTGCGATGCTTCAAGCAGGGTGGCACGTGTGGCTCGCAAGTTGGTGATAAGGTCAACTATAAGAAGAACCACCGTTACATAGCCGGGATATACCAACGATCAATGTTATGTCGATCTTTGAAAGCCCGCGAGAGCAAAGAATGGAGCAAACAATACCAGGTACTATTCGCATCCTAGGGGCATTCAGCCAAGACTACCATCCAAGGACCATTCAGGTATAAAATCACCTTTTGGATGTATATTGAATAGCCGCTATCACCAACAGCAAGTGCAACGATATCCCGGACCATTTCAACGTCTCCCTGCTGTTCACCCGGGATAGTTTGGCTTGCTATGTCTCCCAAGGTTTTTTTGGAATCAGGGCTTAGCTATTTGGCAGGTTGTCTGAGTCCATGTCATTTTGGCTTGAACCCATGCGAAGGATGTATTCCACTGTAAATCGAATATGTCCGCAATGTTTGACGCAAACCTGTGGCAGTATCCAAGGGGTCGGAACAGCTGATGTTGACCTAAGATTGTGAACTAGCATCCAGTTATTTTTGCGCAAAACATGAGCGCCTTTTTTCAAATATAAAAAGATTTCGTAGTTCCCAACACTGACACAATGTTTGTTAATGTGGATTTCGGGTGGAACATCTTGAGGCCTGGTTTCCCTTGACTACCAAAAACCCTTTGAGATTCACTTCTCATGACAACTGCCCATTCTATTCTTATTACATCCATTTGGCAACCAGGAAAGGCATGGCAAAAAGCAGTTTGACCCTTTTACCAAGACGTGGCCAACAGGAAAATTTGCGCTCCAGGTCGAGGTCGGTCTTGGCAACTCATGGTTAACATGGGTAAGAAATTGCTATCTCCAGCATGCCTGATGTTGATGCTGATTCAACGGTTGTTATTTTTGGTTGCTTCTTGATGATATTTGATGCTAACCTTAGGGTATTTGCCAAACCGTTGGCCTACAAGTCTGGCACCCTGTTTGGCATCCAGCCTTTCTTGGTCCTACTTGGATATCTTGGAACTCTCAACAACTTGCTGTCACCCTCAAAGACCGGTTTTTGGGGACCTTTGGAAGCAACGAGAATGGATCATTTCTTCAGTAAACAACCATTTATCTGGGGTGTTTGGCAAGAACAAAGGATTTGCACCCATCAACCTTGACTAATTCAACATCAATTGATCATCAATTCATTTCTAGCATTCCCATCAGCCATCAATAGACCATCAATCAACGATCAACTAACCATCAATCAAGCATCAATTATGAATAAAGCATCGCCAGCTATCATCAATTGCGTATCAATCAATAGTCATGGCATGTGTTTTTTCCTGCCATTGCAGCTAAGGAGCAGTTCAGGCAGGGACTGGGCGCTGGGTTCGATCAGCATCAACTGGAGCCATTTCCTAGAGAATCCTATGGTACCTACCATCATTGCAGCCAAAACCTATGACCCTTATAGGGTCTAAGGCTATGAGATGTACAACCAGATATGATGATTTCTCAAAATAGGGGTACCCCGAAATGGCTGGCTTATTGCTATAGATGGGTAGTAAAGGACTACTTGGAGGGTCCCTTATTTTGAGAAACCGCCATATTTAGACGTATATAGAGCTGTACAACCATATCTAACTGTATAATATTGAAAATGACCATAAATAGCAAGATACAACCATATGTATAGTAACCCATAGGCTATAAGATATTTCACCACGGTATAACTCGGTATCGCCGCCGTAGAATCCATCCATCGAAATTTTGGAGTGCCAGGTTGTGGAAGAAGGGCACGGTCTCCAACTGCCTCCACTCGGCCGGGATGTACCAAGTCCTGGTCTTCCCAGAAGAAATGCAGGAAGAAATGGACTCAGGTGCGGTGTGGTGCTTCAATGTGCTTTGTCCACTTACTACCTGGGAACTAGCCGTCGTTATGGGCATAATATGGTAACTTATGACCATGCTTATAACCCCAACTGCACGTCCCAGTGCAATGGGCTCAGAGATAAGCACTGTGTGGACAAATTGGCGCCAGTGTGTCTGACCATTGTGGTGACCATTGTGGATCAATGTTGATCATCCGTGGCACTGCCAGCATCAGTAGTGGCAGAACCAACGATTTCACAGCTCAACCAAGGATTCGAGAAGGACTGGTTACGTAGCCAAGTTCTCCTGTACAAGTCTTTTTTGGACATCAACCCTTATGCCAACCACACATCAAGACACTAAGCCTAAGCTGTTGGAATGTCACTTTCTGCAGCCGTATCTCTCAATGTTAACCATTTCACGTCAGCTAAAACATGGTAAATGCCAGGAAATGGTACCAGAAACTATAAGTTAAACTACTGGAAGCTATGATCATTGTTAAAACATCTCAAAGTTGGTTATTCTACTCCAGTATTGTATGTTGCGATCCCCTACTATTTTTGGTTATCATCCCTCATTTTTGGTGATCATCATCTATTCTTGTTGGTTATGATCCCTATGAACCATGAAAACCATTGAGCTCGCTGCCTCAGGCTCCGTTGAGCCACTGGTTCTTGACCACGTGACGCTCGAGAGGAGAGCGCACGAACTGTTGGTTGTCATGACTCAGGTGACCCTCTTAACATGTGGCGGTTTCTCAAAACAAGGAACCCCTAAAAATGGATGGTTTGTTACTACAAATGGTTGATATTGGATGATTTGGTGGTACGCCGATTTTGAGAAACCACTATGTGGCTATGGGTCAAGCAGCTTCAAGCAGTCAAGCAACAATATATACAAAGGGTACAGGGTGAACTGACCCGCAGTAATATCAATTTGAGTGTAACTCAGGCAATTGATGTTACATGTTGGTTCCTTGTCAGTAGCATACCTTGACATCATGCAATAGGGTTTGTCATCACTTCCAAATTTAACCATGACAACAGTATGGGGCAACATGAGGCAACCATTTTTGTCGTTTGGTTGGCCGTATGAATCGGGTCACCCCCGCCACCATCAAGAAATGTTTATTTCTAGCAGGTGTAGAAACTCATCAATTCAAATAGACAAGTGAAACACCTGAAGTAATCAACAAATGGCCGTGGACAAGTCAGCAGGTTTATATCACTAAATGGGTGTTTCTCAAAAACGGAGTACCCCCCAAATCATCCAAGATTAGATATTAAGAATTGAGGATAGTAAACCAACCATTTTGGCGGGTGAGTCCCCCCAATGGCTTGAGAAACACCCAAAAAGCTCTCTCGCAGTGAATCCGGTGGTCGATGTTTCTGGTTTTTGAGGTTGGCCTCACAGGTGGTTGGAGTTTGCAGCCTGGGCTCGGCACCGTTGACAAAACGCCGCCTGCGCAACAGGATCCGCAGAAGATATGAGCCACTTGGAAGAGAAGGGTGGCTGAGATTGGTTGAGATTGGTTGAGTGTAGATTCGGTTCATGATTTTATACTCTCATTCACCTCGGAGTGTTTTCAAGACAGTGAATTTCATTTTGACACGATACAAGTCTCAGAGCAGAAGTTTGCCAGCATTATCTTTCGATTTTTCAAATCAGCCACTACAGCCACTACCATACATCAATCAACCACCATCAAGCATGGCTGTAACCTGGTACCCTTGGGGCTCCCGTGCTGGCCGAAGACGCTTCCTTCCCACGCCAAGGAAGAATAGTGCCGTCCAGGTCTACCGAGGAGCTGGTCGAGGGCTGGGATGATACACATCTAGTGGCTTCTCAAGCCATAGGGGTCCCCTAAATGATCGGATTTTAGTCAATTGCAGCACTAAACCAACCATAACTTGGGGGGTCCCCCACCCATATATTGCCATCAGAAAAGGTTGTTTAGTTCTTCCCTTTAAATGCCAGAGTTCACCGTGTTTTACAATTGTATAGTTCACTATAATCAACGATAAGAGCTTATCAAAAATTGTCAAGCGTTTGTGGCAAGTGGATGTAAGACCAGAAATGGAACTGAGAGTATCGCCAAAAACCAAACAATCCAACATCTTTGTTTCCTAAAGTACGGGGTTCCGCCCCATGATCACTTGCGATTTCTCAGTTGACGAAGATGTTCACTGAAATGTACCATGTTACAATGTTTGGGGTTAGTGATATGCAAACATCCTGGTCAAGTAGGTTTTGGATTGAATCATGAACAACTTGTGTTTTTTTTGAGGGATTCCAAGCAGTTCATGTTTAATGACACTGGTATGCAGCACATTCTGTACGACAACATTGATACATCACACGCAGTGATTGTGAGTTTGCGACCCAGAGTTCAGAGAAACTTCCGAGGAATCAAGGCCCGAATTGCTTGGTACCTTGTCCCAGTGGTCATTGTGTGGCCTATCACTCGGTAGAATTGAAATCGTAATATGCGAACATATGCACGACCATTGGCACATGTCTAGAGGTACCTGTGAATGGGAGCAGATACAGATGTATCTATTTTGGTTGAAATGGTTGTTTACCTGGTTGATTCGCATGGGTCAACAACCATTAACAAGCATTCACAACCATTACACGGTGAATCAGCGAGTTAAATGGTTCATCAGCTGTTTACATGGTTGATTAGCTGCTTGAATTGTTCATCAGTTGCTCAGATGGCTAGCTAGTTAAATGGTCTCCGACAAACCCTAAGAAACTCATGGCTAATTAGCTGGTTCAATGGTCAATCGGCCTGTTCAATTGTAAATTGTTTAGCTACTGAGGTAGTTAATCAGCTGGTTTTATGGATGAATTAGCTGGATGATTGACATTAGTCAACAACCATTAGCAGTGCTAAATGTTGTTGACTTGTTGGCCAATGCTAATGATTAGCATTGGCCAACAAGTCAACAACATTTAATTAACTGGTAGTGAAATGGTGAATCAGCTAGTCAAATGGCTAGTTAACCCTTAGAAATGGTTTGCTGGTTATACGGTCAATTATATATCTAGTTAAATGGTAAGTCAGCTGCTTAAATTCTGAATCAGCTCATGAAATGGTTGGTTAACTGATTGATAACTGCTAGTTAAATGGTGAATCAGCTAGTTAAATTGCTGTTTAACCCATTGGCTACCAGTTAACTAGCTAGTTTAACCCTAGAAAAGATGGCTGTTAACCAGCTAGTTAACCCATTGGATACCAGTGAATCAGCTAGTTAAATGGCTGTTTCACCGCTTGATAACCCCTAGAACTGCATGGCTCCTTGGCCACCGTAGGAAAGCGCGTGGGCTGGATCCACGGCCTCATCATGGAAGACGTGAAGCTGGATCTAAAGTGCGGCGCAAAGATGGACGGCGGTGAGAGCAACACCCAGTTGTTGGGGAGGTGGATGGCTTATACCCACTAACTTAGGTTTTTAGTGTTTTTGGGATATGATTGATTTACCATATATAACCACTAATTTTTTTTTTAGCAAGGGATCTATAAGCCACCAATGGACATTCCAAACATAGGTGAATGATGATTAATGGTGGTTAGTGAAGGTTAATAATTAAGCTTAATAATGGTTAATCATAGGTGAATGATGATTGATGATATATAAGTGGGAAATACACGCATAGTAAGTAACCCTGAAAAATGGGTTGGATAAACCCCCTTTAACCAGGCGTAGCAGTCAATTTTTCAATGGAGATGCACATCCACAATTTAGTTAAGTTCACAAACTCAACTATAAATGTATTTACCGTGACGCCTCAATGATGACCATTTGACTTTCTGTCACTCTTTGATAAGATTTTGTGCTTACTCATGATTGATGATATTTGTTGGTTACAATCCACCGATCGAGATTGGTTCTGGTGAATGATGGTTCAGAGGATGGTTCAGAGGCCGATTCAACCGCCTCCTGTGCTTACCAGCAATATCCAAATGAGCTGCGAAGGGGGAAGGATTATCATGTCGTCCATGGGAACGATGCATTTGTCCCAATGAATTTGGGAAGAAACCAAGTCACACACTGTACCTACAACATCTCCGTAGCCAGCACGTAGACTCGGCAAAACAATACAGTAAGCGCCCCGCTTGACAGGCTACTTCCTACGCGGGCGCCCACTTCTAAACTGCATCACGTAGTTGATATTGATGTAATTTTATGTAGCTAAGTAGCTACAAGGAAATGCAAGTAAAGATGAACTTCCCAGTTCACTGAACCAAATTTGGCAATGAAGTACCTAAGAAGTTCCTAAGAAGTACCCCAGAAGTTCCCAAGAAGTACCTAAGAAGTTCCGCAGAGGTTCCCAAGCACCCACCGAGTAACCAACCCTAAGCAACCAAACACCTCAGCACCTCGCTGAACTTTGCCAGGCCGCCGCCGCCCATGATGTGGGCGGCCCAGGGACAGGGATGCCACGGTGCCATGTCCTTCACAGTGACGAAATTCCTTGAGATCATCAACCGGTGCCATTGAAATGCCATGGCTGGTTGGTCGTTTGACATGGCTGGCTATTAGGTTCAACATGGTTCAACCTACATCGGCTATGAAATGCCATGGCTGGTTGGTGGTTTGATGGACATTTGTGTTATTTTCCAAATTGTAAATCAATAAACCGCCAGTTTAGCCATCAATGAGCCATCAGTCAGTCATCAATAAACAACTAGTTTAGCCACATAGGGGATAACAACTACGAACTATAGGGGATATACCAGCTGTATATGGCTATGGGTCAATATTAATCAACCAGCCATCATTGGCCATGAATGCTGTGTTTCTTTGTTCCAAATGTCCGACATCGCCGTGTCAAGGTCTCCTCGCATGGCAGCAACGCCCCGAGCTTATTCAAGACCAGAGGACGGGCGACGGCACAGGATGCTCTTCGTGAAGCAAGACATGGCAACTTGGGTGGTCTACAGCCACAAACTAATTACATTGGATTTTCAGTGTTTTTGTCATTGGGTGGTTTGCAGCCACCAACTTAGATGTTCAGTGTTTTTGTCATTGAATGGGTTGAAGTCGCTAACTCACAGGCACTAGCCTTTTGTGGGATAAGATGCCCACCAAAAGTGAAAAAAAATGGCAAGGGACCAAGAGCACCAAGGAGTGGCAGCAAGAATGCATGAGCACGTCGTGGTTGGTAGTGGGTGACCAGTGGGTAACAGCAATGGCGGTAACAACATGGACAACAGCAACAATAAGAGCAGCTGCGATGGCGCCAGGAGAGAGAAAGACTGTAGTGAAAATATAACATTGGCCATGTTAGCAGTAGCAACCACATCGACCAAGATAGTAACGCCAGCGGCAACATAAGCAAAGGCAGTAGCAATCACAGCAGCAACATTGAAACGTGCAACAGCAACAACAGTCCTGATCCAGCCGCACAATCAGCACGTTCGAACTCGCAACAAACGAATCCGCCGATCAGCGCACCATGGCATTGGAAGCCCCAGTTGCATAGGTGCAATTTGTTGCTTTCAGGCCTTGCATTGGTACATGGACCTACGAAGTCAACCGCAAGACTTGGATTTTTAGATGATCGACCTCCCAAACTGCACGGATCTACGGAATTGTGGCACACCCATGGACAAGCCTGGCTGGTAGCAGCCCGTTGATCTATGTTCAAGTGCTGCATCAGCAAAGGATTGCAGCCCAAATGATTTGCAATCTCTAGTGGTAAATCGTCCTTGGAAGGATATTTGCTACTGGACCTAGGATGGATCAAAGTTTGTTGGTCGATAATTGGAGCGATTGTGCGGTGCAGACTTGTTTCCATTTACGGTCACTTGAATGGACATGCTCGACGCAGACAGGAATCTCAAGGTGTGGTGAACTGCAGGTAGCAGTTCAACAGTGTATATAAGTCTCTTTTGGTTGGTGGTAATGTCTATTTCAACATGCTTACACTGCCTGGTCCAATCAGAAGATCTGGTTCCTCAACCTTTAAACCATGTTCCTCCAGCTGCAAATGCAAATTGTCCTCAAACAATGCACAAACTTTGCAATGTTGATGATGGATAGTCAACTTGAAAGTGTGATCAATCATGGTCAACGGTCCAGCCACATGAGAATTACCACCGCGAGTCTTCTACCCTAGCGTCCATCCACTATTTGTAGATGGTTTACCTATTAAAACAGATGATGTTTAACTTATATAGCTTCCAATTTTGTTGATCCATGATTCAGCATCATCAACCATGATATTCCGTGGTGGCTTCAGGTTCGTTTTGTCTCCCACTTTAGATGCTCATTGGTGATTGTTAGCATCATTACCTCATTATCAACCACAATAACCACCATCAGCCATATCATTAGCCACATCATTGGCCACATCATTAGCCACATCATGAGCCACATCATTAGCCGTATCACTAGCCATATCATTAGATTCACTAGCCATATCATTAGATTCACTAGCCATATCATTAGATTCATTAGCCATATCATTAGCCACTAGCCACATCATTACCCATCATGGGTGGTTGTTATCCCATTTTTCCCCTGCAATCCTGCAATCCACCACTCTCCACCACTGCTGTCCCAGCGTGCGGCTTCTCGGTGAAATTCCATGGCCAGGACGACACGGCATCGCCTGTCGATGCCAAGGACCGGGAGGCCACTACAGTGCCAGGGGCCTCAGAGGATGAGCTGCGGTGTTTGTAGAAAATATGATGATTTGATATATGACAAAACCCTGTTAGTGACGACCAGTGGGTCGCCAACCCGGGTACTTGGCGGTCAACGGGACCAGTGCTGAGGACTGTGACCCGCTTGGACGACCTGCCAGAAACCATCGTGGAGGAGGGGACCCATGGGGACCCGGGGCACGTGCCCCGGTGGTTGCTGAACGATGCGCTCGATGGTGGTGAAGGTCGGATAAGGTCAGTGAATGTTTTTAGATATGATGAAGTGGTGGGTGGTTTGATTGGCATCATTTCCGTTGATAAACTGAACTGGTTGGTGGTTTGATTGACATGTTCCGTACTGTTATATAACAGATACTTGGTCGGTGGACTAATATCTTTCATAGGGGTGGTTCAAGCACCAACCAGTCAACATCATGGCTAGTCCGGTCATGGACAGTGATGGTGAATGGCGGTTGTTAGTGGTCAATGATGCTTGATTTGGAATCGTGGTGAAGAATGGTTGCTGCTCCACATCAAACTGTTCCTTGAAACCAAGGGATCAGTGATTCCTGGGTGATAGGAATTGGTTTCGCGCGAAGAAGCAAAACCAAGGCATCGAGCAACATTGGCAATGAGCATCCTACATGTCACTAATGCAGATGCCAATGCATATCAAGGGTGGCTACATTTACACAGACTGTCAGGTGTTGGAAGTTTAATTGCCACATAAGTTCGGCAAAGATACCATTTGATTCCATTTACAGTAGCAACGTCTTTAATTTGCAATACGTCCTGGTGTTTTTTGTCAGAGTGGCCAGTTTCACAAGAAAAGGAACCTTATGCGGCCTGATAAAGCCTTGTTTTTATCTAGCTTCCTTTCATTTCACCCTGTCCCATACTGCCCTCCTGTCTCATCCTGTCCCATCCTGTCCCCATTACAGACCACATGAACAGAGCATCCACTCTCGGGATGCTATTGGAGATCTCCACCCCGTGGCCTTTGGCGAATCATGGACATTGTGAGGTTCTCAAGTCATAGGGTCCCCCGCAAATCATCCAAGATTGACCGTTTACAGTGGTAAAGGAACCATTCCTGGAGGTTTTCCTATGGCTTGAGAAACATTCAAATCATGGATTCCTACGAATTCATCTTTACGCCCTGGGCCCTGGCTTCTGCAAGGCTTTGATTCGCTGCTTGCAGAGCTCGGGGGAAAGATGGATATGGTTTGCATCTGATGCTTTGACGTCAACCCCGGAGTAATAAACCCCCATATCATATCGGGGTTTCTCAAAACAGGGGACCCCCAAAATGGATGTTTTTGTACTTTAAATGAGTAATGTTGGATGATATGGGGGTACCCCTATTCTGAGAAACCCTCATAGAGTTGATGAGTAGGGATCAACAGATCAATGCTTTGAAATGGGTTTGTCCTTAGCCATGGTGGTACCTACTAACCGTCCAGCTGTTCATAGCCATCTTTAATACCAACACCACAACAGTGACTTAAGGGTACACCATTGCGAACTGGACCAACCAATTGGTGATCAACCATTGAAGTTGGTGGTTTCAATACTTGTTCCGTCAAGCCCGTGGCAGGTCCGAGTACGCATCGTGGGCCAAGAAGAGGAAGACGCTTGGCTCAGCTTTGGTAGTTGATTTTGGTGTCTTCATCAGGCCGTCAACGGTTGAGCAGCTGGGACTGGATTAATTACTGGTACTTGATGGAGGTGAACCAACATGAAGAAATGGATCATGTTGGGATTGATGGTGGTAGAGGTGATAACGGCCACCAAAAATAGACGTTTCCTACAATACATTCAAAACATACAGCGCTCCTACCTCCTACTGAATCCTGGTTATCACCCCACATGAATGCTAATATCAGTAACAACTAAGTCTAAGTAGTAGTCGCCACCAGATGCCACCAGCTGATAGTGGCCATGGTCCCCAGCAGTATCTCATCCTGGGTCTACAGCTCAGGAGGCGGTACCGAGTTATTTGGTTTTTCTGCTGCCCGAGCGCATGGGCATTTGAGGCACTGGCGGGGGGATGGTTCGATGTTCATGGTAGGAAACAGCTGGTTTTCAGCTCAGCTGTTGCTTGGGTGGATACCGGTCAACTCGATTCTTGTACAGGGTGAAGTGGCGCTTTGATGTTTGTTGCTGGGACTTTGAAGGGAAAGGAATCGAATTGTGATGTTTGAACACTGGAAATCGCTACAAGATGAGATCTTTTTCAACGGCGGGGTCTCTTCTCATGCCTTTAGCTGCAGACTTTGGTTCCACTGAACTCCTGATTGCCTGTCAGTCCTTTGGGATGGCTATCCACAATACAACCAGCAGCCATGACAAATGATGGGTTCAAACCGTGAGCATGGCTAGTCATGGCTGACCTGTAATCATTTCAACATGTTTCAACCCAGTCCTAGGTCATGCATAGGGATGATCAGACCCGCTTTCTTGCCATACCGGTCGAACACCAGCCGTGGAACAATTTCATCCTGGTTGGTTATTTAATTATCACGGACTCAGCTGGGGCTTCACAGGGCTATGCCGCACAGGTTATGTGAACACCGCGGCGGCGTCTGACAAGATCTGGATCGCAGACCATGCAGTGTCAGGTCATCAGATGAGAGATTGTGGTTGATAGTATGGTTGATACGGTGGTTGATATACTTGGAGATATGATTAATGATGGTCAGTGACATCAATGATAGTGGCAAGCAAAGTGATTAATTAAGGAATTGGTATCAATGTGGTTGATGATATGAGCAGTGATCGTGGTAATTCAGTTGCAATGTTAATAACATGCTGACATGATGTCAAAGTGTTTTGGTGATATGGTCAACTATGTGTAAGTTACAAAAATAATCAAGAACTGGGCGATATTAAATTTCGCGAGCTTTGCCCGCGGTGCTAAGTTTCTCAATAAGTGTGCGGCTAGTACCCCTGAAGATTTGGCACGCTTCTAAGATTTCAGAACCGCAGAAACAAACAATTGGTGGAAGCATATTTTTTGTGCGAGGGGGTTTGTGCTTGAGGTGCCGGGAAGCATACCCATCATAGCTTATTGCAGTTCATCAGTCAGTGGCACACGGAGCGTCATCGCATCCTCCTACCAAGCAGTTTTGTGGACGCACCCACCCACCAAGCCCCATTTCATAATGCTTCTGCCAAGCAGTTTTGAGGACGCACCCACCCACCAAGCCCCACTTGCTGATGCTCCTGCCAAGCAGTCTTGAGGACGCACCTGCCCACCAAGCCTCACTTCATAATGCTTTTGCCAAGCAGTTTTGAGGACGCACCTACCCACCAAGCCCCACTTGATGATGCTCCTGCCAAGCAGTTTTGAGGACGCACCCACCCACCAAGCCCCACTTGCTGATGCTCCTGCTAGGCAGTTTGGAGGACGCACCCAGCAACCAAGCCCCACCAGATGATGCTCCTGCCAAGCAGTTTTGAGGACGCACCCACCCACCAAGCCCCACTTGATGATGCTCTTGCCAAGCAGTGTTGAGGACGCACCTACCCACCAAGCCTCACTTCATAATGCTCTTGCCAAGCAGTTTTGAGGACGCACCCCCCCACCAAGCCCCACTTGCTGATGCTCCTGCTAGGCAGTTTGGAGGACGCACCCAGCAACCAAGCCCCACCAGATGATGCTCCTGCCAAGCAGTTTTGAGGACGCACCCGCCCACCAAGCGTCACTTGATGATGCTCCTGCCAAGCAATTTTGAGGACGCACCCACCCACCCAGAAGTTCGGGAGATGGCAGATCGGGCTAAAGTTCGGCAGATCGGGCCAAAGTTCGGCAGATGGAGCCAAAGTTCGGCAGATGGGGCTGTAAGTTCGGCAGATGGAGTCAAAGTTCGGCAGATCGGGCCAAAGTTCGGCAGATGGAGCCAAAGTTCGGCAGATGGGCTTAATTACAGGCTTGATGATGGTGCAAAGTTCTTCAGAGTTCGGCAGATGGAGCCATGGAGCTAAGGTTCGAGCAAAAGTTCGGCAGATGGAGCCAAAGTTCGGCAGATGGGGCCAAAGTTTGGCAGATGGAGCCAAAGTTCGGCAGATGGAGCCAGAAGTTCGGCAGATGGGGCCAAAGTTCGGCAGATGGAGCCAGAAGTTCGGGAGATGGCAGATCGGGCTAAAGTTCGGCAGATCGGGCCAAAGTTCGGCAGATGGAGCCAAAGTTCGGCAGATGGGGCTGTAAGTTCGGCAGATGGAGTCAAAGTTCGGCAGATCGGGCCAAAGTTCGGCAGATGGAGCCAAAGTTCGGCAGATGGGCTTAATTACAGGCTTGATGATGGTGCAAAGTTCTTCAGAGTTCGGCAGATGGAGCCATGGAGCTAAGGTTCGAGCAAAAGTTCGGCAGATGGAGCCAAAGTTCGGCAGATGGGGCTAAAGTTCGGCAGATCGGGCCAAAGTTTGGCAGATGGAGCCAAAGTTCGGCAGATGGAGCCAGAAGTTCGGCAGATGGGGCCAAAGTTCGGCAGATGGAGCCAGAAGTTCGGGAGATGGCAGATCGGGCTAAAGTTCGGCAGATCGGGCCAAAGTTCGGCAGATGGAGCCAAAGTTCGGCAGATGGGGCTGTAAGTTCGGCAGATGGAGTCAAAGTTCGGCAGATCGGGCCAAAGTTCGGCAGATGGAGCCAAAGTTCGGCAGATGGGCTTAATTACAGGCTTGATGATGGTGCAAAGTTCTTCAGAGTTCGGCAGATGGAGCCATGGAGCTAAAGATGGAGCCAAAGTTCGGCAGATGGAGCCAAAGTTCGGCAGATGGAACCAAAGTTCAGCAGCGGTTTGGTGGGCGGGTGCGTCCTCAATGTGCTTGGCCACGGCGTCATCAGGTGCTATTTGGTGGGGGGGCGCGTCCTCAACGCTGTTTGGCAGCAGCGTCATCCCAGGTAGTGCTTTGTGGGTGAGTGCGTCTTCAAAACTGCTCGGCAAGAGCTTCGTCAGCTGGTGCTTGGTGGGTGCATGCGTCCTGAAAACTATTTCTGGCAGAGGGTGCGTCCTCGATCCTGCTTGGGGGGAACATGATCAGGTCGGATTTGGTGGGTAGGTCATCCTCAAAACTGCTTGGCAGGAGCATCGCTTGGTGGGTGGGTGCGTTCTCAAAATTTCTCGGCGGGAGCGTCATCAGGTGGCTTTTGGTGGGTGGGTGCGTCTTCAAAACTGCTTGGCAGGAGCATCATCAGGTGGGGCTGTGTTCTTCAGCATTTTTCAATTACATGGGAAAAATTTAAACGGCATTTTGAAAAGTCTATTTGGGACCCACGCCATGGAATTGACCCCAGACAAAAACAACTGTCTAACATGGTTGCGCAAGAAATCGAGCCCTACAGGGTGTAGACTCCGTGAAAAGATTTACGACTGCTCGGGATAAACTTCAAATCGGGGTACAAAAAAATGATTTGCAACGTTGGCAGGGTTACCCAAACGGAAAAAATTTCACACTTCTGGGCTTTTGGATCAGCCAAAATAGTGGCTGCACACTTACTGGTTCCGAAACGCAGCCGCTCGCGAAATTTAACACTGGGCGAGGTGTGATCAACAGTGCTCTCAATTGCAGAGTGAAGGAGGTGGTTCATGTGGTTGATGATACGGTGAAGGTTTATTTTGAGTCGTCAATCTCGTTACACAACTGTTTCGTACTGTGGTTGGCAAAAATGATTTGTACGAGTGATTAATTGTTTGTTATGTAATTTGATCAACAGTACGTTTTATGATGTGGTTGATTCTGAGTGCTTCAGCATTTGGTCTGATTGAGCGACATAGTTGGTTGATAGTGTTTGTTGATTGGTTGATTACTCAACATGTTTGGTCATTAATCACAGACTCGCAACATAAATGGTGGTTTCTCCAAATTGGGGACCCCCCAAAATGGTTGGTTTAGTACTATAAATTATAGATTATGAAATTATGAATCAACTTGATGATTTCTACTTTGAGAAATGTCTAGCGATGGACAAAAACACCAGCTCCTCATGAAAATGCCGCAAAACGCGTGCAGTCATCGAGGTCATGGGTGTGGTTTGCTGACATAGGAACAACATCATCACCATCATCATTCATAATCATCAAACTCATCATCAGGAGGAACATGGAGCCATCCTCAAAGATGCCGTTGGGATGTCCACAACCACCTTCAACCTAAATGGTAACAGAAGACAAAACTGGAATTGCATCTATGCACAAACGAGTTGAAAGCTGTGCATTGAACCGCTAGAGGGTAACCATATCTCATGTGTGTTGTTGATGTATTTTCGGCATGCACATATAAGGGTTTATACTAATCATCAAATAGTGCAATACATGCTGTTCCATGTACATGGCATTCTTTGAAATGCCATAGCTATACAGCTATTAAATCTGATCTACGTGATCTCGGTCGCTGTATAGCTATCAGTATGTATGTCATTGATATTGATATAGTTACATATTTATTTACAGTATATACCATGAAATTATTTGCTTATACCTATACCTTTTTATTTACCATATTATGGATACATATACCTTATTTACATACCAAATCTTTATTACTTAAAGGTATAAAAAATAGTTAAATATTATCTACGAAGGATTTATATACCATATACCTTTCCATATGTCATATGTAAAATCCTTCGTGCACACAGGTCACCACATCACCAGAAGGTCACGGCAGGATGACTATCGCGATCCCAGGGCCCAGGGACGACCTGGGCGCGGTAAGAGAGCTGCAGCGAGATGCCGGCCCACGGCCTGTCGGTCGTGGCACCTGATGATACACAGAGAAGACCAGCTTTCATCTAGTTTTGACATTGTCAGTGAATCATTTAGCAGATAGATGATTATAGCCAATGTTTCCTTTTTTGAATAGGTGATAATGTAATTCTAGTGTAAATCATTAGTTTTGCAGATAGTTGTAGATGCGCACTCTCGTAAACAAAATTGTAAGTGGAGAATCCACCATTCAGAACGGTTTACCGCTCCAAGATCCTCAACCAGTGTCGTTCAACCAGTTCTTTGAGTCAGCAAAACGCCTCCTCAATACTGGCAACAACAATAAGAGACCACTATAGACATTTGATCTGCTTGTTAATGTTGACTACAAATGGTTTGATATCTGTCAAACATGTCTATTTTCCCTAGTGATTATGAACAAATGGGTGGTTGACAAGCATATGTTTTTAATAGCCACCAACCAGTAATGATTGTTGTTGGCTGTTGCCAGTATGAATCCTACTAATGATTGTTACCCAACTGTAAAACACCTACAGGGTGGTACCACCAAGTTAGCCAAGTTAGCTTATAAGTAGGGGTAACTACCATTTAGGGTAGATATAACCATACCTAGGGGGATTTGAAGCCAATTTCATAGTGATGAGACCAGGATCAGATGGCCATCGCTTACGTCCCACGACGACCTTGGCTGTTTCGGCAGTGCAGTCTGCCCAAAGTTGGCGGCTCACAGCTAGCTGGGCCCATCTCACTCGTAGTTCTATGCGTAGAGTGCATCGAACTGTGCTGCCTTCTGTAGACCATTTACTACGAAGAGATGTGCAGTTGGGGTTATAACCACGGCTTATAAAGCCTGAAGGTAGCTGAACAAACCCCTGCCATGGTGACTTCCCAGTACTCGGAAGTGGACATGGCACAGCTAAGACATGTACAGATCCCCAGACGCCTGGTGGCATCATTGGGGAGGGAATCTTTCAACCCCTCACCAACTCATGAGCCAACCATTTCTGAGTGGTTCGCATGTCTAGCACCAGGGTACCATCAACAGGCAGGCTCGAATCTATGACTCGATAGAGTTCTTGAACAACGAACGAACATCTTGTGCATCATTAGTTTCACATTCATTGAATCTTACCACAAGCAAGAAGAGTGACACCCAGCAGCTTCACATGTGATCAAAATGATATGCATGGCACGGCATAATTACACTGTAGTATCAAGAGGATCAGCATTTTCGCTATCACTTGCTATGTGGCAAGTGGATCCACACCCTTTAATTCATAGGATTTCAGATACAAGCATCAACTCAGATCTAGCTGGAGACTGCAAGGCAGATGAGCCTTGTAGTTTTTTCCCGTGCCATACATCTAATCAAGTCATTCATAAATCCACTAACCTGTAGACACACAAGAGAGCAGACGAACTTACAGGTGATAGGTCAGAAGTCCATATGCGCATATGGAAATGCAACCATAGACATGCATACATGCATACATGCATACGTGCATACATGCATACGTACATACGTGCATACATGCATACATGCATACATGCATACATGCATACATGCATACATGCATACATGCATACATGCATACATGCATACATGCATACATGCATACATGCATACATACATACATACATACATACATACATACATACATACATACATACATACATACATACATACATACATACATACATACATACATAGATACACATGTTATAATGTTTATGGGTAGATGATTGTAGATGAGCAAGCTATGAACAGTCAGAAATATATACATATGCACATCCACAAAACATCTCTAATTTCAGATGTGCATATTTCAGCAGCTATATGTTTTTCTGTATGTATGTCTTTTCTATTTATGTAGATGTGTTTGATCTGTATGATATGTGTCTATTCTTAATTATTTACATATAGTGCAAGGATACAACTGAGTTACGAATTCACGGTACTGCCAGGCAGCACAATTCAACTATCACCCAGAATTGAGGTCTTTTTCGATTCAACTTGCAAAAGTTGGATTCGGCCTCAAATTGCGTGTGGGAACGTCCATGGTTCTGCCACGCTTCGATTGTGCATCCTCCATGATATGAGACATGGTGGTGAATTTCCCATCAAGAATAGTTCCGATCATTGCTTGTAAATGTAAACTATAGTAGGCCCACATCATTTTTTTTGTTTTACCACAGGCTAGGCACTGTGGAAGGAAATTTCTTTGTTCGAGCCGAGCAAGTAGCTCATAGTGAAACCATCTTAGGCAAGCCCGCAGTTTGAAGCCCAGCTCGGTTTCTGACCTAGGTCACTGTTTGGGGATGAAGAGAAATCACAGAGGACAGGAGAAGCAGCTAACATGACTAGTTGGTCACTGCTTGGTGACTCATCGACGCGGCGCAAGGACCAACAACGGGACACGTCAACGTAACCTGGATTTGCTGGAGAAAGGTTGGCTTCGCGCCCCGCGAAGCCGAAAAATTGTGGTTGATTTTGTGGAAGCTGCTGCAATTTCTGGATTTGGTGACCAGATGACAGGGACACCAACAGACACCAGGATGCTCATGGGAACTAGAAGATGCCTCGACCCACAATAGGTTGAAGTGGTGAAAAGCCGATACCGACATATCGTTCTTTTTTAACGTTGAAGATATTTGAATATGGACGGCTAGTGGAGATATATTATTTGATTTATGATGGTTAGATATGGTTAGTGTACCATCGATCAATGATGGTGAAGTACTGGTTGCTATTGGTTCAAACCAATCGATGTTGGTATGCCAAAACGCTGGATTCTTGGTAATTTCTATTGGTGAAGCTATTTTTTGCGGGGTATCAGGCATAAGGTACACACCGACATCGTTGGTTGACCATCACCACAGGCAGATGTGTTGAATGCCCGATTGAAAAGTGGTTGGACTTTGGCTCTGTTCGATTCTGGAGGTTGCGCAAAAATTACTTGTGACAAACGACTGTTGATCGACCTTCGTATCCGCACGGTGTTTGACTGCAACGGATACGGTGGCGGCATGTTGTGACGGTGTCTGTCAGCCCAAAGTGGCTGTGATGCCCTTAGCTAGTTGACGATGATTGGGTACAAATTCAGGTGAGCACATTACACTGACACAGCTCCTCGTCAATCATGATTAAGAAAGAGTCAATGATTTGCCAATCCACAGGGCACTTGTGGTCGGTTCGCCATGCTATCCTATGTGTCTCAGTGAAGCAAAAGAAAGCATTTGCCGTCTTTTGTTCACACGAATGCCTCAACGGTTGTGATGTTCCCGCAAGTCAACGTTAGTCAATAGGTTTATGGAAAACCACAGAAGCTGATACTTCCAATGGCAGGTTTCCATGCGAGAGTCTTTTGCAATGATGTACCATCCAAAACCAAGAGCTCTTCAAGACTCAATTGATTCCACCCAGACTGCCTCAAAAGTTGCAGGGAAGGCGTGTGAGACACCACTATGATGATGATGATGATGATGATGATGATGATGATGATGATGATGATGATGATGATGATGATGGTGGATGTTCGGCAAACCATCCAATTCACCCAGACCAGTGGTCAGCGAAGAAATTTTACTGAGTTGATCTAAGTTGCTTTACTGCACTGAAAAGCATCAAAAGCAGAGCTCCAGTGCAAAAGTCAATGGATTTGTGTGACCCAATTCATCACTTGGCCGACCAGAGGCCTTCGGAAAATGCGCTCAGAGAGCGCGGCGACGACTGCACGAGATGCTCCGATCCAAAAATCATTCTCCCTGGCCCAAGAGAAGCCAATGTGCTGTGGTCATCCTGATCAAAGTCAATTAACATCCAGCATTTTCAGATGACTTTAATGTATTTTTGTACGATATTCATCAAATGTTGATTTTCCCGCTACCCCAGGGAGTTGGCATAGTCCGGCTATGTTGACCGAATTCGGCGAGCTTGTTTTTGAGTGGTGTCCGACGGTGTCCAAACCAGCAGTAGTGGTTCACCAGTGGTTTGGTGCGACGGTCATGAGCCACCAACTAGGAATACAGATCACCATAACTGCTCACGTGGATGAGTTTTTTCGGAGTCAACCCATGTTTTGGGGAGCCACCTTCTAGCAGATTCTAGCAACAAAGCCTAGGTAGTGAGAGGGTGGCTTGCCAAGGTGTTCACAAACATGAGGAACGACTGGCTGACTGGATTCAGTCTGCAGAGCTTTTGTCCAGTTTTTGTTTTTCATGTCCAAGACTTGGTGATTTTCATGGCATCTCCTGCGTGTGCATTTGTGAGCAAAATCTTAGTGAATTTGCCGCGAAGAGTTGCACTATGGCTGCATGGTCAATGTTTAAAGCCCCACACAATCACCGGTGTTTATGATGAAATTACCGGAGATGTTCATCCATTTTCTGGGATCGCCGAGGATTTTGTCCCATCAAGGGTGGAAAGTCAGTAAACATCCACTGGTTTGGACAGTTGGGAAGCCTCCAAAAAGAGGGGCTAGGCCAACGAACACTATCGAAGTATTGGCGTGTTTGTCATCAGGAACTTCCATCCTGATCAACCATCTTACTAACATAGGTAGTAGGAGTGGCCAAACCAAATGGTAGGTGACCATTTTCAATGACCTCTTTTCCGGGAGGAGTTTTTCGTGTTGTAGGTATAGAATATCCATGCATATCCATAAGCGCCAGCTGTCACTGGTTTCGCAAAATGTAACCAGAAAATCCCTGATGGGGGGATGGGTTGGATTCTAGCACAGTTGCAATCCATAAAAGGTATGGATCTTTTGAAGTTGTACAGTATAATTTGTTACACCTTAGCCGTTGGAAAGGTTGCAACTTTTTATTGTAACTAAGGTTGTAAATTACCGATTTTAATAGCATGTCAAGGAATCTCCAATCGTTGCAGGCCAGGCATTCTCTGCAGTTGCTGCTTGCGCTTTGCATGTATTTTTGAGGGCGCCCGGGTTCGGTCGAGAGGTCATGTACGATCACCTTAGCATGGCTAGGAAGTAGGTTGTTCACAACATGTTCACGCTGTTTAAAGGTGGGAGACTATTGCCAATGGCAATACCCTATAACCAAGGTTACTAAGTTGTACTTCCGGACAGCTTTAGGGGAGATGAAAGCAATAAATCATCATGATGGAAGCATCGGCCATTTGCAACCAAACGCGTTCCATTTGATCACAAAGCCGCAGTCATGTGGGTAAAAACTAAAGTTGGTGGATGTAGTAACCAACTTGGTCGAAAATGTCGTGGGCAGTTATTTGTATGATCTAATCCAACTACGCAAAGCCAGTTTTATACTTGCACGGGGTCATGGGCCCTGCTGCATGTGCCTCAGAGGGCACGTGGAACTTGTATCGACCTTGCAGATGAATCTTGAAAAACTCCAAAGGTTGATTTCAAGATGAGCCACTAATGTGCTCGTTGGGAATTCCAAGCTTGTTAGCAAATCCCTATGCTTCCAGTTCCCATTTGAGTAGGTAACCGCCCCCAAACATCAATGGTAGACAAACCAGCTGGTTTACCTACTACATCCTACTACCATGGAACCTGGAAGCACAGGGAATGATATTGATTTATTAATAGCACCAGGTGGTCAATAGTCAACCCGATCAACCGTTCTAGGCCCAGGAATCTGAACTACTAATCAATCAATAGAAGTGCTTTTCTGTCCGGGAATGGTGTGTTCTGTTCAAGTTCTTGCGCTCTCAAGTTCATCCACTTCAGCCGCCCTGATTGTTGTTCAACCCGGTTGTGGAGCAACGACCAATTTTTGCTTTTCTTGCTGTACAGGTCAATACGGGATAATCACCAGAAAGTAAATATGGATGTACCAAGGTTACAAGGGCTTACAAGGGTCTTCAGGGATGTGCTTCGTATATGACCAACTATGGTGAATATGTGCGAAACGGTCAATATTTGGTGAGTCCCTTGAATATCCTTTCGTTTTTGATCGTGATGCTTGCCATCTACACACATGCTTTAACAAAATCATTGAAAGTGATCATCATTGATCGATTTCCACATTTGGAAGCAAGTCGGAAAAGTCAACAAATGCGACACCCGACCTGTTGTGATAATGTACAATCACACCATACATATATACTTCGGATGTTAATAGCCACGCATACACTTGACTATAGCCCATGTTGAGTATACATTCTTTCATGCCAGTTCGTTGCATCCCACCTAGTTGTTTTGGATTCTGAAAGTCATCGATATGTTCACAGTCCGTACCAAAGTCACTTTCATACTCATCAAGTCATAGGATGTTGGCGATTGTTGATTATTGTGTTGAAGAAAAACGTACAAAACACCTATACGATTCGTTTATGATTACCTTACAAGACCTCGTCACCTTTTTTTGTTAAAAAGTTATGATTAAGGTTTATTTTCAAGAAATGTACTGTACCTTTCAGAGTTACCCTACAAAAGCCCTACGATTCGTTTTCATCGATCAAGTCCTTGACATTTGACTATGAGTCCAGCAGTCAATCATCAATTTGATGGTGGAGAAGTTCACCAACAATTATAGTTGGAATACCGGTCAATATTACTCATACATTTTTTTGGGGGAGAAGTTCACCAACAATATGATGGTTGGAATACAGCAATTAAATGTACTTAATGATGGTACACCAGGGGTACCCCTGGAGAAGTGACCCAGCTCGCCATTTTGTCATGTCCAACTTGACCGCACTCAGACCGGCGCTCCGCTGCGGTTGAACCGTCGCGTGTAGCACCGCGACTTGGGCCCCGCGCAAAGGAGCAAGTACTCTTCACTGCGGCGCACCCACGGGTCATGGCAACAAACACATAGGAGGTTCTTAAGAAATTGGGGACCCCCCAAAATGGGTTGTTTTTTGCAAGAAATTGCTCATTATTGGTGATATTGGTGACTTGAGAAACACCTAAATCGATGAATGGCCAATGGTATATTTGGTAGAGTAATTTGTTCATAATCGTAGAGCGATGGCCACTTGGTAAATGGTTGATGATAATTGGTTGAATAAGGGGAGAAACACCAACTAACAACAGCTCGATAGGGGTCAAGAAAGGTTGATACTCGTGTGGTTGCCACGTTCGGAAGTAGTGGCATGCATCGTTCATGAGAGTGAATATGTACAGCCAATCATCGCAAATCTGAAGTATTTGTTGCCATAGTCGCTCAAGACTCCATGCACATTGTTGCCTAGCTGAAGGACTTAGCTTGTCAGTTTTGGTGATATTTGCTATAGTGACTCACATCCTCCCTCACCCTAGTTGTTTCTCATGCTTCTGTAATTCTTCGGAGTCATTCTACGGTACTTGGTATCGATCCGACGATTGTGGACTCGTGTGATTGCGATCCGAGTTGAGTCGAAACTGCGAAGGGTAATCATGAAGATCCATCAATTGTCACTCAAGATTAATTGAACTGCAAGTGGAAGCCCTAGTCTTTATGGTCTAAAATATCCGATTCTTGAGATGTGACGCACATCAATCTACTCTGAATCCTCTCCCTCATTAACAATCCGACAGGAGTGGACCAATTTGAGCCAAACCAAAATGAGCCACACAAATAAATGAGATAAACTGGTTGGTTGCTTGTGAATAGTAGGTTATTATGTAATATTGTCATGAAGATTTATATCAATTCTAATCGTCGTTTGCAGAAATCATTGTTTGCCAACAATCACAGCATGGCTAAGACGCGGCAACTTGAAACTTGGAGACATGTCAGTGCACCCCAGGGTTCGACCCAAGCATGGTCAGTGAAGGTTCGTACAACTTTTTGTTGAAAGGATTGCAGCCATTTTTCCTCTTTTGGTATGTTAACGGAAGGGTCAAAACAACTCGAAATCATGCGAGATAGAGATGTCAGGTAAACCATCGAGCATCGTGGCAGACGGCACATGCCAGGGTATCATTTCTGTTGGTCTGATTCCAGAATGAGGTTTGGGCGCCAGAGGGTTGGGTCAATCGGTCTGTGATTTCATATTGGCCGGATTTAGGTTGTATGAAATTCCGGTCAAAAACAGCTGACAAGCAAAAAGTATTTGCAATGCGGACTCTTGCTACGAAGTCAGCTACAGCATTTTTATCACACACCAAGTATATGTTTGTTTCTCAAAATAGGAGTACCGCAAAATCATCCAATTCAAATGATTTTTCGTAATAAACCATCCATGCCTGGGGTTTCCAATTTTCTGAAACCACCATACAAAGTACACGAGCGTTCCTCACCATGTTCCTTGTTTGAATTTCCAGCACTGTCGACAGTTGCTCCTTTGTTGTTTCCCGGGCATTGCATGCATGGCTGAAAAACGGCCCCCTTCGCATGGAGACGCAATGCCAATTCGCGGTGTCAGCGATGAAATGCTCGGGAGGCTACCCTCCAACCGTCCCGAAGTGACTGCCCAGCCGGCCTGTTGCTTCGTTGCTTGAGGGTGCCTAAAGATATGGTTTGGAGGACACTAGGCGATATGAGAATAGGCATTAGACATTTGCCTCTCAGGAGCATCAAAAGATGTGAGGGGACCTGTCTTGTTTGCACTTTGGACCGTTCCTGTCATGACGACTGCAGTGTCCCGGGCTCAAGGGACGCCCCATTGCAGTGTTTCAGAAAGGGCACATGGCTTCCGAGTAGCAACCCATGCTGCTGTCCCATGACTTCGGTGGGTTGAAACCGGCAACCAATTGTGTTTGTTCCAGTAGGGAATCAGCCTCATCGGAATCAGTTCTTGTACCCGATGCATGGCCACAAAAGGAAAAGAATTGCACTTTCAAGTGTTTGAAGTCTTTTGAAGTCTTGTTCCAGTAGTCATGTCTACCTCGGCTGAATTGAGGAGACAAAAAACAATAACATGCCAGTGTTGGAGAGGGTTTGCATCATCGACTGGCAGAGCATGACTCCAACAGGACTTGTCACTTGTGTTGCGTGGATGTAATCCACAGTTTGCGTACTGGAACCATATCTGACAATCCGGAGGAAAGTGCTCCCAAATTGTTCAAACGATCAGAGTTTGCTGCCAATGGTGATTAACTATTCAAATTTGGTGAGTCACATGGCGTCCTGTTTCTGGAAGTGATCACAAACTTCACGTGACTTTCCAGTCGGAAACCTGGTGTCGGGATGTATTGCAACCAGCAACCTGGTGTGAAAAAAACGGTTCATTCGAAAAACAAAAAAAAACAACTGTGTTTTTTCGATAAATCTTGGATGTTTTTTAACAAACACACCATACACCAGCTTGAAACTCCCCGCTGAAGTGGGGCCCGGTGGACTCGCTGTGTGGGCCTCTCCGCGGGCGCCATGGAAGCGGTCGGACAACGGCATCGACCTGAGAGGCCCCCGGTGGATCCCACGTGGAAGCGGGACGTCCGCAACACGTGGGAACACTTGGGGAGCACATGGTGTAGGTACATTAACCTGGTTGGTGGTTTCGAACATTTTTTTGTTTCCCTAGTAATGATTAACAACTGGTTGGTTGACTGGGGTTGAAACCACCAACCAGTAACATATTTAATTGATGCCTATTTAACCTATCATTAACTATAATATTACATCATTATCAGTATACTTATCATATGACATGACATTTGTATTACCTATGAATTTATGATAACAATAATGTTGTGTTTGTTTTATCGAAGGTTCCATTTCAAACTGCATTGATTTGTCGCCATGTAGTGCAGACAGCAAGACAGGCCCAGATTGAAATGACCATGGGAACGAGATGTCCCGATTCTGATTCTGAGTGGCTGGTGAAGCTTAGAAATGGGGCACGAAGAAAGGCGCCCCTGTGAGTTGTAGTGATTGCTATCGGTTTCTTGGGGTTGTTTGGCACCTTCCCCTCTTAGACCTTCCCCTCTAAGAAACGTCAGATGATGTCAGATGAAAATGATGAAAAGAACCAACCCTGGGCAACCCGTTTGGGTTGGAAGCATTGCTTTGATTTCTGTGCTGATGATATAAACCATTATAAACCCAGTGCTTTTCTTTTGTGCACAAGTCTGGTTCTTAGCAAGCCTAGGCTTCCAGTTGCCATTACAATAGGGAAACAGCTGGTATCTACCATTGTTGTAACTGGGGTTACCTACAAAACAATGGTAACTGGAAGGGTGTGCTAGTAGGGATAGGTCAACAGACATTGACATGGCCCCTGTTCTCCAAGGGCCTGTACCCAGGTGATGTCCAAAAGCAAGAAACTCGGAGCTCCTGAAGATATCTTCGACGTCCCTGGCAATAAGGAGCTGGCGCAGCTGCCTGGGAGCTGTGGAACAGGGAACACGCATGGCTTGAGATACGACCGAGTCGCTACCCTCAATGGTTGATCTGGTTGGTGCTTGGGAGCGGGGCCAGGAGCCACGGTTATCCTGCCCGGCTGCCCGTAGTAAAGGGGAAGCTGCCAGCATTGATCTTTTGTTTTCTCTTGCTTTTTTTTCGGTTGATTTTATATGTTTTTTTCAGGCCATGGGAGGAAGAAGGATTGTAACACGTCCCTCAAAAGTGGTCAGGAACCAAACCCAAACCATTGCATGCAATTGCTGTGAACAAGGCTGGGACGCTGCGATCGAGTTCAATGCTTTGTCAGTCGCTTCTGTTCATCACTTGTCATGGACTTGTCCATACACAAAGATGGATCCCTGGAGCCATGTCACATGGTCGTGAAGCATTGGCATCGTCACACAGCTGGTTGAGACTGCCAAATCAATTGATCTTCTTGGGAAATGACGTCAAGTAGCGTAGCAACGACCATGAATCCCTAGCCCTTTTGCATCCCATTGGGGCAAGCAGCGCAGGGGGCCTGCCTTGTTTGAGCAGTATCCAACAGTTTCCATCAAGAGACCTGCGATTGCTATTGCTCTCAACGATCCCCTGGTGCCACTGAGATCATTTGAGGATGAAACCGACCCAAGACACGCAACCCATGAGATTTGACCCAAGCGACTCATCTCCAGGAATGTGCGGACTGCGGTGCTGCTGGGCCCACATGGGCATCCTGGAGACTTGGAACATCTTGGAACCGTGGGGTTTTGGAACCGGGGAGGTCCCATGGATGTGCAGAGCACAGGAAAGTCACCAGTTGTGTTAGCCGTTTCGGGGGGTCAGTGAGGGCACAGCTGGACTTCCCAAAATGACTCCCATGGATGACCCACAAGGAGGCTGGATGCTGCTCGATTTTTGAGACCTTGAGCCAGACCTGAAAACCATGGCTACCCATCTTCCCGAGGAACCTTGGTATTCTCATTTGCGAGAAATGCAGCTTGGCGGAGTGGACTGTGTTTGGTCGTCACTGGATTTCCATCTGAAAATGCCTGCAGGTTGCACCCCAAATGAGTTCTTTCTAGTGAGGGCATGGTGACTGGGAAGTATCCTTTTGTGGAGAAACCCAAGTGAATGCAGCACATCTTTGATTTTGTTTTTTGTGTTTTGACAAAAGTGTAAGATCGGATTTGTTTAGAAGCGTTCCACCATCTCGTTATTTGTCCAGCCCATCAATCAGGTTATTTGTACAGAACTGAGTCAACTTTCAAAAACATTGGCTTGAGCACGTTGTTGTAGATGTTCAGTACTAGTGTCGTTTTACTTGTGTTGATCATGTTTGACCTAAGTCCATCACATTTCGGACTGGTTTGTCCAGAGGTCATTCCAGTGGCTAGTGGCCATCTACTGAGGTGTTTGATGGTTTGTTTTAGGATGATGGTACTCTTCACATGACATGACCCTTTAAAACATACTTGACCCGGAACATCACGGAGCTACAAGCAACCGGCTGTTGTTCAACCAGCTTCATTAATTGGTTGAAAAGACATGAACTATATGGGGGTTTCTCAAAAAAGGGGTGCCCAAAAATGGTTGGTTTATTATTAAACATGTTTATTAATGGATGATTTGGGGGTACCCCTATTTTAAGAAACCACCATATAATGATGTGGATCCAGTAGTCACCTATCAGATGTTTCGACGAGGATCTTTTGTAAACTGTAAACCCATCCATAGCTGAAAAACAGCTTACACATAAATGTGCTTCTCAAACGGCATACCCTGAATGCAAGTAGCCTTTTTTGTGATGATGTGTTTCCACATGCATGTATCTTCATAAACAGTGTTTGTGAGAGCTTGATATATAGAAACACTATCAAATATAATATATATATATAGTTTATGCTAATAAATCTAGTACCAAACAATTTTTTCCTCAAAAAAAGTGGTCAAAAAACAAATTTTCGCCCAAAAAAGATGATCAAAAAAAGATGGTCAAAGAACTTCCCCAAAAATTGATGATCAGAAAAACAAACTACGCAAAAACGTTTGGTCACCACCCTTGCCAGCTGAAAAAAGCGTGCCCAGGCTGTGGGATGCACCGTGGTTTGGGCACGCACATCTCCAAGGCCTTCTGTGGAAGCGATGATGGTGTGTATAGCGGTACTGTGGTGCTTCTATAGTGGTTTATAGTGGTGGCTGTATAGTGGTCTTTACTAGTTTTATAGTGGTTTGTGGTGGTCTATAGTGGCTTATAGTGGTTCAATCGGCTGGTTCATGATGACAAAAGAGTGGTTGATATAGTTGTTGTGGTATTTGCTTCATGTGAAACATGTCGACATGTTACATCCATCCATCAATGATGTGTTGCCGGTTCCCTTCATGGTTTTGGGGGAACGATCCGGACATACAAACTAGTGTGGCTAAACATTGATACCAGGATAGTGGCTATACAGCATGGCGGTAAAATAGTGAAAGATAGTTAACAGATGGTGACATGATGGTTATATGGTGGTGCCATGATGGTTCAGTTAAGGCATGTTAAATGATATGTATTTTGTATCCTTTTGATCAATTATAGACATACCACCAGGCTATCAATGCTAGATTCATTCACTGTAATTTATATAGTCATGTGGTTAGTATCTGTAGTCTTGATGCCACCACAAGTAACAATACAACTGAACCATTGTTTACCCAATCCATCACTAACCATTGCAGCACCATCATTTAACCATTATATAACATGATATGACCATCTGGCATTGATTTGCCAATCATTTTATCATTACTAACATTATATACAAGCCAAAATATATCCAACCATTTAGCAAATCGTGTAAGCATCAAGAACCAATCATGTGACCAATCGCAAAACAATCATGACACAAATTATAAGTCATAAACATTAGTTATCCCATATAAAACATAATTATCACCTATAAGCATTAGTTATCTCATACATCGCCATCACATGGTCATGTAAACCTATCCATTTCATGTTGCCACACGACAGGTGAAGTCCACCCGCATGGACAAGTGGGACAATGACCAGGTGGGTGGACTCCGGCGACACGAACATCAGCGGTTCATAGCTATGGTTGCTACGGTAAGTAGCACTAGGCTAGTTTCTCAGGTACCATTGTAGTAGGTAACCATCCAGAAATGGTTGAGAAATGGTTGATGAACTATTGCTTCAGTTGAACAGCTAAATCATTGAATAGCTATTGCGCTAGACTTACTCCACGCTTCCAGGTACCATTGTAGTAGGTAACCATCTGGTTTCTGGCATTGATGTTTGGAATCGGTTACCACTGGAAGCATAGGACAAGCTAAGTAGTTCTGCTGGTGATGTATGCATAGCTGAATAGCTACTGCACCATTTCTACGGTGTGTTAAGCTGGTTGTAGTTTTTGATCATGCATGAAAAACTGTTCCGCGCTAGTTGTTTACACCATTGATACAAGTGGCTGTGTCTAAAAATAGGGAACCCTATATATTAAAAGATATATATATGTACATATATATATGTATATATATATATATATCGAGAACTAGTTTATTACTATGTATAAATGATCTGAGGGTTCCCCTATTTTGAGAAACCACCAATTGTTCTTCATTCAGAAAAAAACAAATTGTTCTGGAAACACACTTGTTCTTGTCACCAACCGTTGGATGTTTGTCCCTTTGCGCCTGGTATCATGCAGTGGTCCATGTTTGTGCTCATTCACAATGGGACAGTAGTTTCAATGTATCCCCAGTGTTACAGTACAATAGGTGTCCTCATGTGGCATCCAATTCCTATAGTATTTTGTTGATTGTTGTTGTTTATGTTTTCGGTATGTCTCAGGAATGGACCATCAAGTTGGGACATTTCGTGCAAACCAAAGAGGTGTGTTCTGCATTTTGACCCCTCGCAAAATGCTCCAGTTGATGCGTGGTCGACTGAGAAACTGTTTTCCCTTGCCAATTGACTTAGGATGGAAGTGGCAGCAACATGTAGCAACATGTTCCAAACTGAAAGGAACTTTTGATGTTTTGTGAAGTATATCTAGCTGATTGCTGGCCAGTGGAGGCCGCCAACCAGAACTATAGTGTTGAAGCAGTGACTCGATGTCAACTGTTCTTTCTGAAGCAGTGGCTCTACCAAATCATCCTGCCTGCCATCCGCCGCTCGGGATCACCTGTGTCAGGGGAGGCCTACAATACCAAGTCAAGCCACATTTGTTGGAAATCTCAGCACTTGGTCTGTTGAAAGTCGCCCCGGGTGCAGCTGCCGTCGCCAGTTTTTGGTTCCGGTGCGAAACATCGGCAACCTCGTCTCTAATGGCTACTACGAGTGCCCTCCGAAACGCCACCGGGGGAAATACGCCGTGAGGTGGCCATGAATGGGCTGTGTGAAACAAAGCACTCTGAAGGCTTTTAAGGATCAACATATCACTATACATATATCGATCTATATGTCATAGTGCTCCCTGAAAAGATAAGGATCCAAAATTGGCTGGTTTAGAATCGCACATATTATTCTATTTATTTTGGGGTGATTGGTTCGGTTGTTCATAGTGAGGAGCTCACGAAACTCACACACATGTATATAACATGTGTATACATTACACACATGTGCGTGTGCTCTATACACATTTTCGATATGTATACAGCAAATATCACGCAAATTATTTTACAGTATATACATGTATGTGTTTATTCATTTATTTTTACACATGTACATGTGTGTACGCGTCCATGTTTTCGACCTTGATGCTGTCGGGGCTGCCGACAGCTTGTCCTTTGGAGTTTCGAATGGCTACCTGGTGCGCACCCATGGTGAACATGGGTTGATCAGGGCTGTTTGCGGTTGACCATGATTGTGACATCAACCATGGTGACCAGGCGGATGTAGTGACATCAGTCATAATGACCGTTAATGATCAACCATTCATGAGATTAACATGAAGATGCCTGATACTGAACTATGATAACCAATGAACAATGTTACACTGATGAATGTAAACATGACTGATGTGTTTATGTTTAATGTGATAACGATTCATCTTAATGATAATCATTGAATCATTGACCCTGATCATGGTCAGTGTTGCCCTTGATGTGCCGATGTCGCTAGGTACTCCGTTCCTGCGGGAACAAAGTACGTCGCGGGAGTCAAGAGCGCTGCTGGTGCGGGGCTGGGAGTTGATCCAGGTGATTGAAATCATGAGGTTCACAACAACCATGAAGAAATAGCCAATTCTTAGATATATAGTTCAATATTTAGTAAGTAATTGACACATAATGAGCACACAACAGACAATTCACAAATAGCCACATAAAAACAATAACAATTAGTTGTTAAACATAGTTAACAAATTAACAACGCCAACTTGTTCATGACAACCTTGAAGAAATGGTTCAAACTTGTTTCAACTTGATAGTTCTTGACAATAGCCAACAGTAGGGTAGATTGGTTATATATAATTGGTTTGTACAATAAACGTTAGTGGCAAACAGTGGTTGATACAATGGTCGCTGTTGAAAGTGCTGAACTATCGCAAAGTTCGTTTCAGCGTTCCGTTAGGAATTTGGAAAAGCCAAAGGATCCACCATCCCGCTAGTTTACCCTGGCTCGGACAAGGTTGCCCAACATCATTCTCGGCAGAGCTAGATGAGGACACTTAGCATAGAAATGTTCAGCCAACCCAAGCGGATGGTGGATTTTGACTGTCACAACGCGCTTTTCTTGGCCCTGACCATCGGTCGGTATCCATTCGTTGGACGTTGTGATAGTTTATTTTCTATTCATAACACAGCAGTGTCAGTAATTCTAATGTGAGGTTAGATGATTCCATTTTACCATCAACAGTCAGACATGATATACCGGATAATGGTTTCCGAAACAATTCTGATTTTGCATGGTGGCTGCGTGCCCATTGTCTACGGAATAACCAGCTGTCGTAACTTTGCTTTCTGTCATTCATGCAGTGATTAATGACTATACAGTAATTGATGGTGGCTACTTAACGATTAACAATTAAACACTATCAACCAATAGTATAGGTCAATCGCGATGTCTATAACAACTATAAGACCATTAACTATTTGTTGATAGTTAATTAATCATAGTTCGGAATGCTAAGCATATCAATTTGTTGATCATAGATGAATGATTGGTTGATTTACCTACTTAAATATTGGTTGGCTGATCATTCATTCATTGATAAAGGTGCTATATCACATAATTACTAATCTTAGATTAGCAGTTGGCTATAGTTATATTGGTTAATTGGTTGATCACCGTTCACCCAGCTCCTATACGTTAAGCTCAGCTGATCCTAGACTCTCCAGGTGACAAGATCGACAACGTCGAAGCCAAAAAGTTGGAGCGTTGGATCCGTGCTGAGCCCCGGGGGACTGGCTCCAGAGGGGTCCGATGTTCACATGGCTCATAGTGGTCGTAGCCCACCTGGGATGCTCCGTTTGTGGCCGGCGCCAAGCCATAGCGATACCCTCAACCAATGGTGGGTCATTGGTCACCCGATTTTGGCACAGACCCAACTCAGGATCAAGAGTTGTGCTCGTGTATGACAACTGCTGTGGGAATCAAGTCCCAACTGTTGCTCCAACAAGAATCGCTTTGCACAACGAAGAACAGTGCTACCATGGCATCGGTGAAACGTAAATGCCTGTGTAAACCTTCAAGGTGTGTCACTCAACGGAAATGGTGTGCACCTGGCTGATCCTGGTTGTTCCCCGAGGGGATTACTGTCGATCCAGCTCCGGCTCCAATTGGTTTCCTCAGACCATGGTAACTCCGCTCGCTTGGAAGCACCAAAATATCAGGGGAACATGAGGTGGTTTCTCAAGTCATCACGAGACGTGAAGCACAGCATCTCATGATGCACACATGACACCTTCTGAGGTGCAAAGTACGAGGCCAAGAAATACGCCCAACCTGGTGTTGATCCTCCCCATCTACGCTTGGCACGAGGCGGCTGCTATTTGGTTTGGTGGTCAACCTGAAGGCGATATCCATTTGGTTCATCTCAACAACCATGGGCTGGCAATCAAGCTGTTTACAGGGCTCCCATGCACCAAGTTCAGCTGTGGATTTTGGCGGATCCGAGATTGCAAAGTTGTCGCCATGAAGCTTCCTATTTGGGATGCCATCCGTCAAAATCTCCATTTGGCTGACAGGCTAGCATAACAACATGCCGCAAAAGACTAACCCACGGCTTCTGCGGATAGATTATCTTGAGAGGAGAATGATAAGGACATGAGAACAAGATAGACATGTTTATTTTATATATATATATATGTATCTATATGTATTATGACATATTATGACAACCATAGCCATAGCCATAGTCATAGCAAGAACGATAACCATAACCACGATAGGCGGCTCATTTGTTTTTCAGCTTCCTAGTTTCTTGCTCGCAGGCGAATCGCTTCGCGACCCAAAGAAGGCGTCAGAGGTGTCGGAGAACCATGGTGGTACACCCAAACACCCAGGACCATAACCAGTACAGTACGGTTGAAAGTTGTAATAAGAGATCCTCAACAAACTGCTCAACGGTGTTCCACGTCACTGCAAATTTTTGACCAGCCATAACCAATTCAAACCATGTGGATTGATACCAACCTGTAGAAGCAATGGCAGGTGCGGTCCATGGCTGTAGGTTCTTGTAGTCTCAGGGCAGGGCATGCACAGCAGTTGGCATTTTTTGAAAGCACCTTTCAAAGGTGTTGAGTGGGAACCCACCATTTAAATGGAGAGGTCAATATAGCTCCCTGCATACACTTGGGGCCGGCCATGATTATTGTACCTGACATGACTGTGTCCAACACGGGAAATGACATATTTCCCACTCACGAGAACCTGCTTGACACAACGACCACAATGAAAGTACAACTGTCAACTATCAGATATGCCATGATTGATGGGAGAAGTAAACGAGTCCAATCGATGAAACCATAGGTGATCATTGTCCTTGCAACGCTAAGAAGCTATTTTTCAAGGTCGGTGATTTCTTGGTTTGATTGGGCAATTCGTGGCACGAAAATCGGCGTTTTGCTACGATTCGACATTTTTACCACTGCATCCTCTCCGGGATTCACTTAAGATCCTTGATTCATCTATATTCAATATATACATATATATATATATATATTTTTACATATATACATATCGAGACATGGATATTTGCATTTGCTTCATGAATATAAGTATCAGTATATAAACATATAGAGCTGGCAGCCAGCTTAAAACATCCCAATCCACCCATGGAACATCCAAGCAGTTCGTTTGGTAACCCTGAGAAACCAACGGTCAGCTGGGTGGATGTTCTAGCTAGCTAGACAAGTAAATCGACAAGAGGTAACCTGGCAATGGAAAATTCACCATTTATAGGTGAGATTTTCCAAGGTTTCCCTGTAAAAGTATGCTGATAAGATAAGTTTCCTGGTTAGTTGACCAGATCCAGAAATCAAGGCAATAAATGGTTGGCTTCCCTCCTTCAAACGTCGATGGTTGGAGGATCCGGGGGTATCCCAATATCCTCTAACTTATCATTAGTCATCAGTAACCATCATTTAGCCATCAGTCATTTGATAACCATCAGTATCATCATTTGGCCGTGATTTATCCATCAATAGCCATTAGTTATCATCATGAATCATCAGCAAACCATCATGATTCCACCATCTTTGAGCCAGCAGTAGTTCCTATACGTAGAAGGTTGGAGGACACCAAGTCGTTGGTACGTGCAACATGCTGATGTGGCCATCGTGAGCCCATGGTTAACACTTGAAAATATGCAAGTGCGCTACTTTGTAGATGGGGGTTGTTCGGTACAAGTGCTCGAGCACACCTCAAACATAGGCCGTCAGAGGTTGTCCATAACTGGTGTAGCCGCAATTTATTGCCATTTTCTCATCAAAGTTATTTCTCATTGCAGTGATTCAAAGGTGTGCAGACGCAACCAATCCACAACGGAACGTCCAGAGCTTGCTTTGATCACCGTTCAAGATGCACAGCAGGTCGAATGTCACAAGTGATTTCAGTAGTGCCCGACACTGCAGGAGAAACCTGCACCGGTAGAGGAGAAAAGTCCTTCTAAGAAGGAAAGCAAAGAGCGACTCAGACGAAGCAGTGAAGAGATTGGCGCTGTTTAAGCTCAAATCTGTTCATAGGTCATCGATTTCAGTAGTATAGCTGTGAATTGGTAATGCTAAAATGGTAGCATTCGTCTTGTGGTGCACTCTCGGAGAGTCAGCAACTGCAGGGCATTATCTTTGAGGAATTCATGGGTACAAGTTCCGCTGGCACACTTGCAGCCATGCTTTATGGATCTAAGCTACCTGATTGAGCAATCAGTGGGTACGTTTCACAAAAAGCAATGGACATTCTTGCGGAAAAGGTGAAATAAAATCAAACATGTGAATAGAGATACGTTTGAGCTATATAGAGCTTTGATGCGAGGCACGTGATGTACAGTCAAGTCTACTGGCTGCAAACTGCCAGAACCGACCGCTGCACTGAGGAAAAAAGAGAAGAAGAGCAAAGAGAGCAAGGAAGAAGCCAGTCCTTCCAAGAAGGAGGGTAAAGAAAAGAAATCCAAGGATGGTGGCAAAGAAAAAGAGGAGAAATCTGATAGATTGAGTCCAACGAGGTTGCGGTTTCATTTCCAGTGAGCAGTGTGTTCTTTTGGTTTGTCGGCAGGAGAAAAAGAGCAAAAAAGACAAGAAAGATAAGCGTACGCAAGGCAGCAAATTCCTGCAGACTGAAACCGAGTCACTCCAATATTGCGTCAGGAGCACGAGGCGTCAAAACTCTTGTGTGTTTCCAAAAAGGGTGAATCAAACTGCTTGTCATTTTCTGTTGAGCCATGTACTGGTCCACCACTTTCACTCTGGCAGTCCCTAACCTGGTTGCGTGGAACATCCGCCATAGAAATAGCTGGAGTTTATCTAAGTTTAACTCTGGTGATGAACTGCTTTATTTCTATGAATTCATCCTTTGTTTCACCAGTGATTCAACATAAAAATCTGCCAAGTTTTGTGAAAAAAGCACTGGCTTAATGGACAATCAAATGGAAAATCCACCAAGTTCAATGAAGAAATCACTGGTTTCCTTTGAAAAACTCTGGTGACAAACAAGGGAGATCCACCTCTAGGGCTCTCCCATCGCCCCAGAATTGGATTCCTCCTTCGCGGACCTTGAAACTTGGGCCAAGAAGGAGCGAGTCAAGTTGCAGTGCTTCTGGGAGTGCTGGTAGGTGTTAACAAGCTGAGGAGCTGGAGGAATAGTTTAAGTAATCAATGAATAGATAGGAATAGTTGATAGATGGTTATGGGTCAACATTAACCAACCAATAATGGTGGATACAGTAATAACCAACAAACTATAGGAAAAACAAGGCTGCCATTGGCTCTAACTGGCCATGGGTTCAATATTAATCAACCAACCAATGGGGGATGTCCACCAACAATAATAGGGAAAACAATGGTTAATAGTGGGGGAACCAGGGGTACAGGTTTTTGACCCATAGCCAGATGTTGGTACTTGTAGGATATGAATATCAGCTGAAGATCTGTGATTGGATTGAAACAGTGAGATATGCTAATCACAAGCCTGCCACGTTTTTGCTTTGTGGTCTTCTGACTCTATGATATGTGATTTGGGCGGTTTGCTGAGCATGTCACAGGCCATAGATTGGGTGACTGGGTCAGGGGAACAGGGGAACATCCACTAGACATGTGAAGTATGCTTTAAGTAAGGGGAGATCCACATTGATAAACCCCCAAATCTCATGGTCAATCACCACTCATCACGTAGCAATTTGCATTGGCAAAAAGCAACAAAGGTTTTGGTTTCTCTGATGACCCAGCCAAGGATGGGACTCTTGATTCAGTCAACTCCAATTAGTTGAGGCGTGTGTTTTAGTTCACAAATCACCTGAATAAGTAAAACTCCTGCGAGAAAAGAAGACCAGTGGATGTGGCTGCAGAAAAAACATGTCGCAATATTCGACTCACAAAATACAGGGGGTGTCTGCAAATGTCATTTAGGAAGGGCTTCGGGTATCCACCCATGAATTTGATATCGCTGGACAGGACAAGAAGAGTCGCAAGAAGAAGACTGAAGACACAACGCAGGTGATTTGTCAGGGAAAGGAAGGACTTACCGTAGCTCCTAAGATCAAACACTTGCATGTTCATTACTGCGATGAGTTCTGCATACTTTCAAGATGTCACTGAAACCAATGGCGAGAAATTGCGTAGAGATCAGAAGGGGTTAGCTGTCAAGAGCTGGGTGGTTCCACTTGAGACAAAGCTTTCGTTCTTCTAAAGGTCCAAGGTTTCACTTCTCACGTCCGGAGCCGCATTTTGCCCAGCTGTGTCCGGAGAACAGCGGAAGTGTCATGAGAGCAGCTGTTGATGGGACCTGCGACAACAAACGGCCCTGCTACCCACCAGCGATACCAACCTGTTGAGCATCGGGGAACTAAGAATCTTTTGGGCTAGGGATGACGGGAGACATTGAAGGGATTGGCATCGTGGCCCTCCCTGGCCGATGACGCGGAAGTGTGTGAACAGCATTGGCAGTGGGAACCACTTCGGACGGATGAATAACAATCAATCAACCAAAGTGATGAATCGTTACCATTGGTTCATGTCGGATAGAATCCTCCCCGAGTTGAATGGCCTTATCCACCCAAAAAGACTCCTTATTTGTATAATTAAGCATCAGTGTAAGCATCATCAACTCTCATGAATCATCATTACTGTACCTGTCACCAATCATCATGAGGCATCATTAAGTTGCATCAATCATCGTCAATCATCATTAATCATCATTAACCATTCATCATCATTAACATTCATTAACCATCATCAGATTCATGTTAATCATCATTGTCAATCATTATCAACCATCGTCATTGACCACCCTCATTGCTTAACATGAATCTGACGCCACCGAGCGACGGCATCGTTGGCCAGGTCAGCTGGGATGCAGGCTGGGAAAGATCCGGTTTGGGGTGTTGTGACCAGCAGGTCACGGGGGAAAACGATGAATTTCCATGAGTTTCTTGTGGAAATAGAAATGAAATGTTGTGGTTGGTGATTCCTTGTTTCCATGAATTTCCATGAAAAACGATGAATGTCATTGAAAACAATGAATTTCCATGAAAACAATGAATTTCCATGAATCACCTACAATTTGGAGTTTTCAAGGCGATTGTCCCTGGTGAAACGACTGCATGTTGGGGTTGGAAAATCGATGACATGTTGTGGAACATGTTGGAAGTTGCAAATGTCGTGGAAAAGACGGGATACTTTGCACATTTCATAGTGATTTCATCTGGACAACCTATTGGAGAGACTTGTGATCTTTCTCTTCATCCATCGACTTGGACCTGTTGGTGAATAATTGGCATATCTAATATGAAAGTTCGTAATTTGGATCTCCGATGAGCCGCTGTCACTGATTGTATTTTCGCATCACCTGAGTTTGCAGAACAGCTGATCATTGTAACCGGAAGGAAAGTGCATTCATAGCAACAGCTCGTCCTTGCTCCAAACCAAACAGCGAAGGGAAGAGCTCCGGTCATTTATGAATAGCAATCAGTCAACTCTCGGGACAACCATCCTGTAGATAAGACGTGTTTGTTGTTTGAAGTTGGCTGTTTGTTCCTCTCACTTCCCCCCTTGAGCCATTTTTTGCTGGTCACCATCCCTCAGCCATTTTTTTTAAGTATCGACTGACCATCAACGAAGCATCAAATAACGATCCAACCAACAGTCATTAAGCATCCAACTCAACCATGAAACGACCGATGTTCCTTGGTACCTTCCAGGACCGACATAGCAACTCCACCACAACCAAGGTCAGGGCGGCCCTTGGTCGGATGCGTCTCCCTCTTGGGATGGCTCACCCAGCGATGCTTCGCATGCCTCGCCAACGCAGGAGGGGCAGCGGGCGCGCTTCAAGAGCTTCATGAAGCCAACACTGGTGAAGCAGTGGGTTTTTTTCATGTTTTTTCAGCGTCAAACATGACTAATTAGTAACAGTGGTTTATGTTACATTCATCATGATGGGTACCATGATTAGTAAGGATTGCTTGTCACAGTATTCATGATTAGTGATGGCAGTGGTTTCGTTCTGCGTTAATCATGATTAGTGGTGAATCCATGATGATGATGATGATGATGATGATGATGATGATGATGATGATGATGATGATGATGATGATGATGATGACGATGACGACGACGATGACGATGACGATGACGATGACGATGATGATGATGATGATGATGATGATGATGATGAATAACGGCAACGAGTGATGCTTAATAATTGGTTGATTAATGGCTTATGGTTGATCTATAATGGCAATTTGGTAGCGCTTTGCATGTGTGGCCCGGAAGCTGCCCTGGACTTATCTCTCTGATAACTGTACTGTTTGATGGTGGTTCAGAATAGTTGACAATGACTGATGATGTTGGGTACCGTGCTCGCGGACTAGTACGTACACAAGTTTAATCATGCAGTATCAGTATGAAGAACAACAATGATTGTTCGTTATTTTTGAATATGTTGATTATGTGGAAAAGCACCTATGGTTGCCTGGTTGCCTCAGTATTTTTGCATTTGTTAGTTCTGTTTTTGCTATTAATGTGGAGCTGTTTGGTGAACAAAACCGACGGTTGTGATCCATGCCTCAGTTGTGCCTTTATTGCTGCCTGCTTGATAGTGTCGTCCATGGAGTTTCAATTCATTTAAGAACTACAAAGCACTCATGACACTTCTTTTGGCCATGAGATCACATTTAAGATCATTTAAGCACACATTTTAATGATACTATATACTGTAGGTATATGATGCAGGGGTTATCATATTCAATCATTTTCAGAACCTAATATTGTTGTTCAAATGTATGGATCCGTATAAACCACATATACAGAAATACACTAGTACGTGTATCATATATATGATGTTGTATTTGGATGATATTGATGGATCTAGGTATTTACCTAGCTTCTCACCCCCAAATATTGCAGTACATCAAACAACTAGGGAGCTATTGATCCATTGCTGGTAACAAGTAGATCATTGGTACATGAGCCATTCCGTGCTGATGTGAAACGCTGTGGAAGACCCACTGTCGGTTGAAACAATGACACATTCAGCATGAGTCACAAGCAAAAAGCATCACATTGCTGGTACTCGTATTTGCTGGTATTGACTTTGACCCTAATAGGCTCCGACCAATTTTCCTTCGACAATTTGGTTTTTGGTCCACTTTTGGCATTGTTGCTAGTGACCCACACCCACCTTGTTCTAGGCACTTTCGGCAGCTGTGGCAACAGGACTTTCAGCAAGGTCATGTCAATGGATTTGGGATGCCAACGTCCAATGCTGCCATGATGGATGCTGGGCATCATGTGGTGGAATGCGCGGTGCATGGGGTCCAAGAACGACTTTTGATATAGCGGATGGATGAGTTTTTGAAAGATCAAATGCCTTTGGAACTTTTGAACACTTCTGACATCTATCTTCAATTCGAATTCTGTTTCACTGCTAGGTGGCAATGATGTCGTGGCTGTTGTTGCCAGTACCGTATCATTCTTGTTTTTGAATTTTCGTTGTGGTGTTTGTGGCGATGCGCCCAGATACTGTACCGCTGTACCACCAAAGTCTAGCGATGCCAAATGATTCTTGCTGGCTGGGTTGGAGCGCTTTGGGTGTTGCACGTCAGCTCCAAAGAAACATACCCTCGCCTTTGCTTCCAGTTACCAGCCAATGTAGGGAACCACCCGAAACAACAATAGTAGAAACCAGCTGGTTGCCAGCCCATATTTCATGGTAACTGGAAGCATAGGGCGGCTAACAAAAGCCGCAAATAGCGTCACTGCGAGGATCGTGGATCGTTCCTGGGATCTTGTAACTGGGGCAAGGCATCCGACCATGGGGATGGTGAATGGTGAAATTGCTGTCAGATATCAACAGATACCAACAGATATGGCTGTGTCATCAATTTCCATTGTGGTTGTGAGTTTCATGGAGATTGTGTCATATCAAGTGTTTTTTGTTTTGCTCGTGTAACTGTACACAAAACAGTAGTGAGGACATTCCATGGTTGTGTTGCCCAAGTGCCTTCATTGGTTGCATCGTTCTTTACAGAAGACATTCATGCTTTTGTAATCACTTCCAAAGTTGTTCAATGACGAACGTACCTCCTACTAGTATTGGCATACTAATCCCGCCTTCCATTTGGATTAATGCGAGACGCACGTCAACAATTCGCCGCCCATGTTCCGATAGAGAATTGGTCAATGATTCTACGGTATACCAACATGGTGATGTCCAACTAGTACTAACCATCAGTGAATACTATCCTCAGGTTGATTTCACCATATCAACTATTAGTCGTTGTAACCGCTCTATTAACCACTATCAACCATTATTCATCAATATTCACCAATATTATATAGTGAATTAATCAGCAGAAGGCTGCTACTAATTATTCGCATGTTTCACATTATTGGCCATTATTACTAATACTACTGATTCTAACCAATAATTGCTAGTCATGATTAATCAACGGTTGCTTTCACATTATTATCACATATTCATCAGCACAACTAACCATTCGCATCATTATCATCATTTTATTATTATTATTGTTATTGTTATGATTACTGATACTATTGATTGCTATGATTGTTATCATCATCATCATCATCATCATCATCATCATCATCATCATCATCATCATCATCCTTCTGAGGGCCATCCATTGGTGTTAGGACCAGCAGTTTCACAGCGGCTATGGCGACTACAGCGGCTATGGCACGGGTGGCTATGGTGCCGAACCAACCATGGGCACCATGGGACACTACGATGCTTGTCCGGACACAAGCGATATTGCTCATGAGCGGCTAATTTTGATTATTTCAAGGGTTACTAGTGCGAATATTATGATTAATGATCATAGTATGATTAAGGATTAATTTATAGGGCTACTAGTATGAAAAAGATGACTAATGATGATAAGATGATTTATAGAATGCATCAAATGGTGTTGCAAATAAACATGGTGATACGATTCGGTGATGGTTGAGAACTTAAATTAAAGAATGAATGAGTCACAGAATCAATGAACGGATCGAAGCTCATTGATCAATGCGGACAGATGAAATTCGGAAGATCAACAAGATTAGATTGAGCTTAAGAGACAGAAGCGAATCATGTTCTGGTGATTGTCCTGCTGCTTAAAACTTGCAGTGATTTCTTTTTCTTATATTCACCAACCATCAATTGTAAATCTCTAGGATGCAACAGGCGGATCACCAGTGTTTCTTTGTTCACCATGTTCACCATGTCTCATGTTACTGATGTAGCTGACCATGAATCACAATTAATCACCATTAAATCTAATGTACAATTCATCGCCTTTCTTTCATATGAAGTAACACGGTGATTGGTGATTCACAATTATGAGAAGCAAAAGTAACATGGTGATTATCACCATGATCGTCACCATGATATTCACAATTATCACTTGCAATTAACTCCATTGGTGATTGTCAGTAAGCATTCAGCACCATGAAGCTAAACTGAAGCAACATGGTGATGCCACCAACATGAACTCAGCACATTCATGGCATCCCTCCGGCCCAAGGATGGCGCCTACAGCGGAGCCTGCCATGGCGGCGGCGGAAAAATGGACTCCGTGGGGCAGTGACCTGGCGCGGTGAGTTGGATGGTTGGATTTTTTTTTTCCTCCAGGCATGAAGTAGCTTTCGCTGCGGCCTCTAGCAAGTTGAATTCAAAGAAAAAGCTCAGTTATATGGCTATTGGTCAATATTAACCAACCAATACTGGGGTTAATAACCAACACTAGTAGGGAAAACAATGGTTAATGACAGGGGAACTTATCTGGTTGGATGAACTTTGATGAATTGTGGTGAACTTTGGTGGCCAACAGCTAATGAATTGGTACTCATAGGTTCATGGTTGGTGGTTTGAAGCATCTTTTAAGTTCCCTAGGAACTGTTTGCAAATTGTTGCTTAACTTGACGAGCATGTTTTTCATAGGGTTGAAACCACCAACCAGTTATACTATATGAATATGGTTTGTTGAACAACTTACAGGACCAGCAGTATGGCTGGTCGACCAAACTTTATAAATGCTTGAACAAGTTAATGGTTAGATGGTTGGATTTCATGAGCAGTAAAAATGCGTGTTTCTCAAAATAGGGACCCCGCCAGTTCTCACCCTTGATATCAGTCAATAGTTTGCGGGCATATCGATTAACCATTAGCAATGGATTGACAACAAATTAACAAATCAACCATCCAACCAACTGATGATGGTTGGTTTCTAGTTCAACTGCCAAAAGGCCTTGATCTGTAAGGCCTTAATCCAACGAATCTTTATCCAATGTTACAACTGCAAGATGCATATTGGTAGATATAGTTAGCCATATGGGATTAGCAGTTGTCAACAGATCAGATGATATGTTGGCTATGTATGATATGCCCTCCAATCTCATATCCAACGATATTAGCAATGTTGTGAGATGTGGGAGATATAGTTGACAGCCACGTTTCGGTTGAATGGAATATGATTTTGACGTCACAGGTCTTGGGAAGCTTCCACCGACGCTTGGGGGTTCTGCGGACGCCCCCACCCTTGGGAAAACGCCCGGGCCTGACAGCCAGGTATTCTTCCTGCGGTTGCTCTGGAGGTGTGTCAGGCACGATGAATTTGTGCATTGGAAGAGATCGCAGTAGAGTTGGAACCCTGTGTGCTGGTGGTCTCTTAAGCTTGGGACCCCAAAAAATGGTTGGTTTAGTACTACTATACATGATTAGTATGAAAGATGATTTGGGGAGTTGGAACACTGTGTGCCAGGACCCACTGCGGACCGGCCAATAAAGAGCCGTACTAAAGGGAGGAGCTACCAGGAGGGTTATATACTGCTAATGTTGTGTACAATGTAAAGCAATGATACTACCATTATGGTAATCCAAAGTCTTGGCAACTATGTGATTCTCAAATGTTTGATTGGCAAAGTATCTGATATACAAACTACAGAAGGCTTGTATACCATAAGATATCACACTATTGGATGCTAAAAACATGTTTGATGATCAAAGTAGATATATTGAGATCATCAGGTAAGAATATCTCATAGGCTTCATTCCCACCTGTGTTACGCTGCTGCCTCAGGCTTTTCAACCGAACCGAGGTGCTGTGGGCGGAAGTATCTTTCTTGTTTGGGCTTCTAATCTCGTTGTGCCAGATGGATGAAACCCTATACTTTTTGAGTTCAATGAATGTATTTTTGGCCCGAACAGGCTAGTGAAATGTGATCATCTTATGATATACAATAGCTTATTTTTCACAGATCATTCTGATTCAGCGCTGACGCCTCTGCCAGGCCAGAACCAGGTGCCACTGCTCCTGACGGCGGGAGGGGCAGCGATAGATCACCGGTTTGAGCGGCTGAAAGCTCATAGCATCAGGCATGGGAGGTTTGTTCATACGGGGTTGTCCATGACCATGGTGGTACCACTGCAGTAACCATCGAAAAATCACCATGGTTATCAGGACAACCACCTGTTTTGGGGGTATGCGTGGGTACAACATGTTTGGATAGATCTCCCACAAATGTTCATAAAGTGGTTCATGTTTTGATCAACTTTATGGGTGTTTGATTTGATTGTGTCTTGATAGGCTGGGCTAGCGCTGTGCAAAACTGAACCGACATCATAATTATGTACTGCTATCACTACTAGCCAATGATTTCAATCAGACAATCATACTTGGATGACCGGCTTGCTTGCTTCAACCATTCCACCACTGTAAATACCACACCAAAGATGACACTCAGGACACATGATTCCAACATAATCTGGATCCAACATGATTCCATTGCCATCAGGCAGTCTTGATGGGTTTGGGAATACCACAAGGTACTGAAAGTTCTGGACCACCACGTCGATTCCAGCCATGCGTTGCAATGACAGGCCTTGCAGGACCAGGGGCTCAGACCGAAGGGTTTAACCATTCACCACTAACATGGTCAATTTGAGGATGGTTAGGGGCACTATCATGGATACATGGTGTAGCCAAAATATGGCAAACTATACTCATTCGCAGCATCCTTTATTTTGGTTGTTCAAGTTGTTGTGGTCGTTGGTGAGTCGTTATATCACGACCGTTGGTTGATCGGTAAGTTTGGTTGATGTGGATTCATGACTACATCAACAACAATAACTCCTAGTATATACTTTTTTCTAGTGGATCATTCACTAGATACTGCCACTATGAATCACTGTCACTCAATCATTGATCACTATTATTAATTAGTCAATCATAATTAATCATTTTTAGTCTTTAGTTGATAAATTGTTCACTACTATAAACCACTGCTATCTTCTTTGGTCAAACGCTGGGACGCTGCAGAAAGCCACAGTCCAGCCACAGTCCGCCCGTTCACTGCTTTAGGCTCCAGCCTTTGGATCAAAAAAGTGTTGAAAAGGAGAAGCTTCACTGGTCGGAAAGCTGACACCCCAGGATTCATGTAAAAGTATTCGGTTGTAAAGGACGCTGATAAATGACATTGAACTTTTGAATGTCATGCCAAATCTGAAGTTTCCAAGTCTCTTGAATTGGTGATTGGGTTAGTTTCCAATGCAAAGTTACTAGCTTTGCATGCATAGAATGAATTCCAAGCCAGTTGAGACAGTGGATGTGAGGAAGGGAAACCCGCAAGCACCTTTGGTACTCAATTTTTTGCGGGCCAAGTGTTGATTATGTTCAGTAACACAAAATCCATATGGATTTGTTGAAAAATAGTGTACCCCCAACCCAAAATACTCATAGTTTCCCTATCAGTTATGAACAGCATGATGCTTAGGTACCACCACGACCACCCCAAGCCGCCTCAATGGAACCGGCGCGTCATGGCCGTCCACTGGATTGTGGAGCTGCTGAGTGTCGAGCTGCAAAGAGAGCGCACCCAGCTGGGTTTTTTGTAGTGAATGAATGGTCAATTGATGGGCATAGGGTGGTGGGTCAAGATTAACCAACCAATGGCTGGTTGTAATGGTTAATAATAATAATGATAATAATAATAATAACAGGGGATGATAACTAGAAACTATAGGGGATATACCAGCTATATATGGCTTTGGGTCAATATTAACCAACCAATAATCATGGATATTAACCAACAAAACTATAGGGAAAACAAGGGTTAATGACAGGGGAACCAGGGGGACTAAGGGTTTTGACCCACAGCCATATTGTATGGATCAAAGGATAAAGTGTGATAAAATTTGGGAGATAATGGCTCATGAATCGTCAATTGATGGAATTCCCCGTAATTTTCTTAGTCCGTGGATATTCATGGTTGGATCTGAACTGTTCATTAGTGTTACTGTGAATATAGTTATTCATGGTTGAGTCTTGGATGCCAAAAAATCAGGTTGGGCAATGGTCAGTCAAGGACTAGCAATAACAAAAACATCACACTTAGTCTGATGCTATGACGGCGCTGGCTTTTGCGAATACTCCCCAGAGTACTACCTCTATAGTCCTTCGGATTTGAAAGGAGGTATACTAATGAGTAGCAGCTATAGTGCATTAACAATTGATAGCAGTCCTATTTGCTAAGCCTTAGTTGTTCCATAGTACTACCACAATAGTTCTTCTGATTTTAGCTCATCTGGTGGTTGGATTGACATGTTTTATTTGCCCTAGTAATTCTTAACAGCTACCGCGTTGGTTGACGAACGCGCATCTTTTTCATTGGGCGGCTGTTTGCACCCGCCAGGCTTGACACGGCATAAGCGTTGGATGATCCAAAGGCAGTGTCAACCTTTGTGAGTTTTGGCTGCGTAAACTGGGCCTATGAAGCAAGTTCCCTTCAACCCCCTGGTTCGCCCACACCCATAAAGCGGCACTGCAATGGAGGACGTTGCGCAAAGTCAAGATGTCTTAGAGAAGTTGCAAAACCACTGGCAATACGCAGTGATTTGATGTGATTTGTGGTTTAGGACTTTAGGGTTTTAGGGTTTAGGCTTTTAGGGTTTAGGCTTTTAGGGTTTGTTTTTTAAGTTTATTAACTTAGAAGCTCAAAAACAACGGCCCTGCGGAGGAATTTGAATGCAGGGAAATGCTCCAAGTCAAGCGCGGGCAAACCTAGGGGTTTCATCGAACCAGTTATTGTTTGGAGATGTCTGGATGCAAATACTAGCTGTGACTGCAATAGTACGTTGCAATTCCTATCAACCAATCGATAGATTGTTGCAACTACAAACTAGTTTCGGATATGTTCGGATGTCTTGTGACTATATGCTGATGCCTTTTATGGACATGGCGATTCCTATCTATCCTGAGGCGCATCCGATTGAGTCGTGCTACTCATGGGATAAAGCCATTGCCCCAACGAAGCTGTGCCAGCAGCTTCTCCAAGGTATCGTCTTGGTCGCGTTAGGCCGCAGGGGATTGGGTTTTGATCCGGGCTCGCAGTCCCCTTGTCACAGTCTTAATATGTCCTTATGAATCCCACAGTTTCAGATGTCTTAGCAATGCCTTGATGGCTTACATTGCAGATAGCTTTGTGTCTAATTTCTTCCACGGTGTTGTGGGTTTTTTCTTCACCTCTTGCACCGCTAAAGCTCGTTCATTTCGTTCGAAAACTGCTTGGCAAAGCTTTAGCCATGGACATGAGGGTGTCGAGTACATCGCTGGGTCAGCGCAGGCTGAAATTCCAATCCATATCCTCTCAATGATCATCAGGTGGTCAACAGCACAAGTTGGTGATTCCAAGCTGCTGCATTTCTCGTTGCGCCGTGCTAGGCACATACTGCGCCTTCGGCCCGTACCATGACGACCGCACCTGGAATCTCATCCGCAACAGCGCCAAACTGGATGCCATTCCGCTGCCTTCCCAGGAGCCAACGGTCCACCGGTGAACTGTGTTATGGTTGCCTAAGAACCGGTCGCTAATATACGGTCATGCTAATTCCAAAGAAGGGTAGATAGTCAATTCATTACCTTGGATAACTGGATAACGATTATAGGGAATTGATTGATTATCATAATTAAAGTGAGTCATTGTAATTGATTAGTTGATCACGATAGTTGGTTAATTGGTACTACATCATGGTGGATTGAGATGGTATAATGAATTTAATCAACTATGACCCTGGAAGCCCACCATGCTTGAATCCCTGATGGTTCGAGGATGGTGAGGCTGAACTTCAAGTTGCTGAACCTGCCTTGCCATCCCAAAGAGTTGACACGTTGCACTTGGCCATTCCAGTGTCACAGTTCTACTGGTGTAGCTACAAGTCTTTTGATCCATGTATAGATTGATGATATCCAACATTGTTGGTTGCTAAGTCTATTTCAGTTATCGTAAACAAGAACATGGAAACAACAACCAGCAGTAGTTACCAAAACGGCTGGATCAGTGTTACTAGGTGTTCTACTGGTAGGTTACGTTGCCTCTGAGCACGAAAACATGCAACCCTCACTTTCGAGAATACAGTGCAGCCAACCAGTCAAAAAACCAGTCTGCGATTTCGAAGCGGCTCACTTGAATTCATGTTTTCCTATTAAAGATCAGCAATGTGGATACCGAAAAACATGGACAGTAGTAGTAGCATTCTATGTACATCTTCCCATCAATGGAGACCCCCCCAGACCCTGTAGAAATGCACAATCTTACGATGACGAAAGCTGGTGCAAATTTGAAGGGCCCAGCATGTTTCAAAACACCCAGGTTTTCTTGCTCAACATAGTGACGCAGCACAGCCATTCAAATGATAAACAACCATGATACAACCATTCAGAACGATCCCCAGTAATACCCTTCAATCATGTACAAACACATCATTCCCATTAGAAACAACTCATTTATCCAACCATTGGTTTAGTGTTGGTCGTTTTCACTCCTTCACCATTCACCAGCCGGTCGTTTGTTCCACAATTAATCATCATTGCCAACAGTCGACAAGCAACAGTACGCACCACTGATGAATCATTCTTGTTGGTAAGTTATTGACCATTTACCGTTTATTAAGCATTGATTAACCCTGAAAAAACCATTGATTGACCATCGACTGACAAACGATTGATCATCAGTAGCAATCATTCCAACCATTGATTGACCATTCTTGTTAGTGATTGAGTATCAGCCATTGAATTGATTGTCCATTGCTCAACCAGTCACCAATCATTGATAAACCATTCAAGCATCATGAATCACTGTTAGCCATGATTGACAATACTTAACCATTGACTGACCCTTGATTAAGCATTCACCAACCATAGTTCATTATCCATAGTTGACCATTAATAAGTGGTTGGTTAATGGATATGCAATCAAAACGGTCGACCATTGATGAACAGTTAATCAATGATCATCAAAATTGTATCAACGATCAACCATAGTTAAGTGAACCATAGTGACTACCCATTGATTATCGATTGATTAACTGTAGATAATCCATTGATTAAGCATAATGTTTGTTTCTGATTAGTGTAACCCCCCCTAAAGTAATGAAAATAGGCATGAAACCAACAGGTAGATACGATCATCAGAAACCAACATTAGTGGATACTGCCCAGGTCTCAGCCCCGATCTCAGCGTTGGTCGCTTTGAGGAGCCCACGCACTTCGGTCTCTATGCTCTGACAAAAGGCTCCAGCCCTTGGACGCCTGCGTTGCTCTTCGTTCCGGGGCATGGTGGGTGCCCTGGCAGTGATGGTCGTCTTGGAAGTAATGGCTTATAACTCATAACCATTAACCATGGTTGATAGGTTGATAGGGGATAAGAACCAACAGTAATGGTAAACGGAAGTTTGGAGAGAATCAAACAGTTCAACAGTTAATGATCAATAGTTAGACAATGATTAATGAATGGTTAAACAAAGAGTTGCTTTAAATGAGAGGTAATGATCAATGGTTAATCAATGGTTAAACAGTTGATCATAGTTGATAAGAACGGCTGTGAATGATGATCAATGATGATCAATGATAATGGAAGGTTTGGAGAGCATCAAATTTTCAAAAGGAGCCGTGGGTAGTTTTATCAATGATCAATGAATAAAAGTTGGTTGATTAGTCAATGGAAAACATAAACTCTTGCTTTCTTTGTGGCTTGAGCTTGTCCGAACTGCAAGGTTTCATTCTTTTTGATCATCGCGTTGAGATATTGCATGGAAACAAATGTATCCTTTCTGAACATTCGGAAGCAGGGCAAATGGCTTTGTTGGGATGTTCACCACCACGTTCTTGTGTACCATTGATTCGTGACCCCCACCTCCAAAGGCCAGCCAAACCACACAAATACTTTTTTTTGCAGGGAAAATTACGGAAAGTTCCATGTTTGACAGGTTTTGTTTTACCAATTGAAGTCGTTTTTTCACAGGTGAATTCCTATGGGACCACCAGCAATGACTTGGTACACCAAGGTCCTGGCGTCAGGGCATCAACCTTTGCGCCTACTTGGAGCAGAAGGTCTGGATGATCAGCCGGTGACTGGCTGGTGGGAGGAAGCGGGGCCAGGAGCCAAGGGGTATAAACTACTATCCCTTTAAGGGGGAAGGCAGGCCCGGAGCAGCCCCCAGGAGTGGTCTTAGCAAGTGTTTGTTTAATAACGGTTGCATCTATTCCTTTGGGTTTGCAAGATGGGTTAGCCATTGTTCTCAGGTTGAGGCACCCCACAAAAAGGAGATCCGACTTTTAGTAAACTAAGTACCTGTTCTTGGGTGGGTGGTCAAGCAAATATAATTTGTAGTTTGCTTGAGGGTGGTGTAAGATGGCCTGTCAACCCTAGTACCCCACAGTCGCCCCAACTATGAGCTTTCCATTTCCAACGGACTGGTGCATGAAGGGAAAAGCAACCCAGTACCTGGACTTGCCGGTGACATGAGGAAATTTCTGAGCCCAGATTGGGACATGTTCACTCGAAACTGTGCTGCATACATGAAGTAGTGGCTGGATGCCAAGTCGGGTGTCAATGACTTGGCATCCTCCAATGATGCATCCTCCAGTAGGCACCAACTCATCATTTTCGCGCCCGCCTTGCTGTCGTTGCTGGTTCACCTCTCCAGGGCGCTTTCCATTTCTATGTCGCAGACTTCCATGCGCAGGGGGCCCTTGGCTCGAGCCATGGTGTTGACCACCTGGCCGGAGAATCCCTGTTAGCAACCTTTCCCAATCAGTGTCAATGGTCATTTATGATTACTAGCCACCATGAACGATCATGAAGAATTGTTTGAGAATCATGCTTACTTGCAAACCATTAATCAAACCATCAACTTGCTATTGTAGTTATTCATACTTCATTATTGTCGGTCATTGGTGTTCAATGATGGTGCCTGCTGATTTGCACTATGGCAAACTGATGGTGAGTGATGGTGACTGGTGGCTGATAGTACGAATCAGCATTTACCATTATTAATGATATGCCCAGATATGTGCTGACTATATCCCATCATGAACCATGATAGTTATACTATATGATTATACCGGTTTGTTACAATGTTTGGTTCGTATGCTTATTATTTGAACACTGGTTTACGTTTAAACATACGATTGCAGTTACAATGGTTTCAAATGGACAACATCATAACTATGAATTATTACTATGGTTTGTTATTATGCTGTATTACTATTACTATTTAACCATATGGCTGTGGGTCATTAACCATTGGTTTCCCTACTATTGGTGGTGGTTATCCCCCATTAATTATTTGGTTCGTTAATATTAGACCACTTTCTGAGTATATTTCAATTGGGTTCAACCAGTGGTTCAACCATCAGTTGAGTCAATATTAACGAACCACTGGTTGAACTCCATTATGGTCTAACCAGTGGGTACAACCATACTCGTTAATCATACCCATATTCTGAGTCTGGTTGAACCACTGGTTATACCATGATGCTTACCGCTGCTCATTGGAGGTCTCAGCTCAGGTCAGCCTCGGCCCTGCACTGGTCCGTGGTGCGGGCGCAAGCCGCCTTCACCGCGGCTGCACCACAGCTGCAGAAACGAGGGCTTGGTGCATGGTTGGTGCAGAGCAAGATGTGTTTTTTAGAAAATGATATGGCTATGGGTCAATATTAACCAACCAATAATGGGGTTAATAACCAACAATAATAAGGGAAACAATAGTAAATGATAGGGGAACCAGGGGTACGGGGTTTTGACCCACTGCCATATGTTCAAATAGTCATAGATATGATATGATATTTCTTGGAAAATTATTTGTTTTTCAGTTGTAGAAATCGTTATGTTTAGATAAACTATACCTGATTCATTCGGGGTTGTGTTGTTTTTTGTTGGTTGAGTAGAAATTATCATGAGGTTAGTTGATTAATTGATTTGTTAGTTGATGAATTTGTTTTCATTTATTCTGTCACATGGTTTAGTCCTGCATATGCATACACATCCTGTATTCATTCTATATATGTTTGGTTGTATATGCATGCTTTTGATTTACTATGATTTAAATGTTTTGATCGCATGAAGTCGGAGTATACCTCATTCAGAGTTGTTTCCTTTGCAGGGAGTACTGAGAGACGGGGGAGAGCCATGACCAAGACAGGGTCCTACATTGACATGGCGAGTACAGGAGGATCGCTTGTTGCACTGGGAAGCCCATGACTTAAGAAGCACGACGAAGGCCAGAGGACTTCAAGTGGATCATTCAGCTGCTCTCAACCAGCAGCTGCGAAGATCAATCACCAGCATCAGCACAGCAATGGACCATGATCAGTGGTTGGTAACCATACTTTTTCAGCAGTGAAACGGCGACTATTCACCCTGAATGCACCATGTTTGATGTTTATTCGGCTTGTTCTGTTCATAAACAATTATACAGTTGATGGTTCATCATGTTTTTTTTCCATTGGCACAGCTGTAGCTTTCTGAGGCCATTGATCATTTGGCTGGAGTGCACCAAGGCAGTTGCTATGGGATCTTGGGACAGATGCGCCAGGTGAATCAAATCTGATTTGGGAAGCTGGATGGATGGCTTCGAACTGAGCATCTTGTGGTTTTTTGTCAGGTTGCTTGTGTTGAATCTTGGTTAAAAACCACAAGAAATTGCTTGTTCTTTGTGGTGAATCTTTGGTTGAGAATCTTGTTTGTTTTGATCATCATGTTGACTCAAATTTCTCAACCAAAGATTCACATGTAAAAATCATGTGAATCATGTTGACTCACATGCAAAATTCTGAGCAAATTTCGAAGCTCCGCACTCGCCAATGAAGATCACAGGGTTTGGGAGTTCGCAGCCGTGGGTTACCTATGGTTGATGTTCAGGGCGCACCGGGCACAAGACTGTGAACCTCAACACCCCAAGACAAGGCCATTGTGTGTTATGATCAACACCAACAACAGGGTTCTTTCTAGTCAAATGATCACTAACATCAACTCCGACATGTATAACGACATGACAGAAGATCAATTCAATTCATAAGCTAAGGCATTTTTGTAATGACCACAAACGGATACAACATATGGGATGGGTGTTTCTCAAAATCGGGGTACCCCTAAATCATCCCATAATAAACATTTTTTCATAATAGATCAACCATTTGTGGGATTCCCTATTGTGAGACCCCTGAAATCGTCCCATAATGGAGATGTTTATTAATCAACCAACCAACCATTTTTTGGGTTCCCCTACTGTGAGACCCAATAGGGTCAATAAACCTCAAGAAACCACAATAGACTCAAAGATAATCCCTTACATTTCCACATTTATATGGCTATAAGTCAAAACCTGGTACCCTGGTGAACATCCCGTAAATGACCAGGGAAGTCTTTGTTGGGATGTTCACTTGCCCCTTTATTGGTCAATGATCATTCCCTTTTCGCAAAAGATGGGCTTTCTGAGAAGGTCTGGCATTGTGGCCACCAGGAATCTCCAAGATCTTGGGGGGCCAGTGGTCTACGAGATGTCAGCACCCAACATCACCCAAGAATTGCAGATGATTCATGATTATTAGGGGAATGTTGAGCCAGAAATACTTGGCTTTACAAAACCAGGATTCTACCTGATGATCCAGCATTTAGAGCCATAAACCCAACCAATCCATATGCGTACCCCCAAATCATCCAGTTTATTGACCGTTCATAGTAATAATACATCCATATGGGGGTCCCCTATGGCTTAAGAAACACACACCATATCAAATCACCATACCATAACATGTAACTATGGTAGTTAATCACTAAAACTATGCTGTAGTTAGTCAATTAACCATGTCATATCAGTTGTCAATCACTACAAAACTTTGTTAACCTTGGGATCATAAGTCTGCTGTAGTTCGTAAAAGCTAGAGACTCTCTCCCCTAAGTTCATATCATCCCATCACATCATCAAATCACATCATAAAATCACATCATCAAATCACATCATAAAATCATCATAAAATCATCATAAAATTCATCATTTCATATCATTCCATCACAGTATCAACATAAAATCAACCATCACCTCACCACATCCATTTCATAAATATCATCCATAAAATTTATCATAAATTTACATCATAATTTATCATCATATTTTTTATCATAAATTTACATCGTAAATATCCATCTTTAACATTCCTAGGTTCAACCATCACCCTCTGAACAACCAATCCCAAACCCTGCCTGAAATGCGTTGCAGAAGAATGGCTGATGAACCTGTCGCAGAGGCAAGGCAAGTTGTGAAAAAAACTTCTTGAATTTGTGCTGTGTCATCCCTTGAAAACTGCCAAACTCTCAAAGATATACCGCAAACCCTTTCAACAGCCTTTACAATCTTTTAGCCTCACGTCAGTGCACAGGATACACAAGGAACTGCCATCTACTGCCACATTCACTGCACTGTCTTGCAATGAAATGAGCACATCACCTGTAAAATGCCGTTCCCACGGGTCTGGGATTTGTTTCCCAAGGTTCTGGGATTTGGGGATTTGTTTCCCAAGGTTCTGGGATTTGGGGATTTGTTTCCCAAGGGTCTGGGATTTGTTTCCCGTGGGTCTGGGATTTACAATTTTACAGGTGATTTCCACTACATCAGGTCACAATTGGGCGAGTTAGGCAATGCAATCTGTGCATGGGGATTGCGCTCTTTCAGCACATTCCCAACATCGCGGCCAAACGTTGCCAAATCCATGCGAGCAGGCTTTCCATCCATGTAGGTGTGATACTCATTGACAAACAATGCCATCAAGTCCTCCAAGACCTGCTCCTTGAGACCGTCCAGTGATGTCTTGCACTCCTCAATCACGATGAGTGAGGGGTAGAGCAACTCAATGATTTTTGCCACCCTTTCCTCACTGTTGCCATTGCGCCCCTGCTTCACGTCAGCAATGGTCTCAATCTCCTTGAGAGTATCAACTGGGCACTTTGAGAGAACGGCACGGACAACGGCCACGCCTTGAGACTGGTAGAGCTTCATCTCACCAACCTGCTTCACAATGTCATCTGCAAAGGATTGCACCTGCTCCGGCAACTTCTCCCTGTCAAAACAGGCGTCGCTCTTTCGCACATTTGTCTGCACCCTCTTCTTCAAGAAAGCAATGGCATCAGGCTTTTTCATGTAGGCATTCTTCACTCCACCCGAGCCACGAACACCAAATTCAATCAGTGATGTGTGTGCAAGGTAGGTCTTGCACTTGCACCTGTTGGTGGACTTGTCAAGCAATGACAAAGGGGTAATTCTTGTTCCGTCTGGTTTCAAGCTCAAAGCTCCGGCCACAACCATCCACTTACGCTGGTTGACTGATATTTTGGGCAAATTTAAGCGCTCCATGATGAGGACTTTGACGCTACTGATGGTTTCAACCGAGCCATTGTAAGTCACCTTGATGGTTTGGTTGGTCTCAAGACTCTTTGCGTAGATTGCGTATCCTTCAACATACTGCATGTAGTTGAGTTCATTCTTGGTCTGGATTTGGAGTTTTTTCAAGGTTTCCTGAAGCTGGAACAACTCAAGGCGGTCTTCGGGGAGACTGTTGTTCTCCCATTTGTTTGCTATGACAAGTGCCAACGCCTCCACGTTCAAGGACAAGCGGTTCACCTCTTTCTGAAGGATGGCACAGTTGGGGCACCCATGTGTCAACTCCACTTCTGGTTCTGATGCTGGGTCATCATCACCTCCGTCGTCATCATCGTCATCGTCATCGTTGTCACTATCCTCACTGCTTGACTGGTCTTCATTGTCATGCTCTTGATTTCCACCAGAGCCACCTGCATCACCGCTCCCGCTTGGCATGTCACCTAGCATCTTGTGGTCACACTCTTGCATGGACATTCCATCAGCTGGTTCATCAGGTTTCTCATCACCCTGATACCCACCAGAAGATGACGGTGGCTCGCTGATTTTCTTCACACGCTCAATCTCAAAGTTGGGGTGGCTCATTGCTTCACAAAGCAAGTCACCAAAGAAGGTGCAAAACAAGTCTGAAGAAAGACACCCTACACCACTTGAACAAAAATATTGCAATCATCAGCAGTTAAAAAAATGAACTGAACATGTCACATCGTCCAAGCTCTGGTTGAAGCATGTGCCAAACTTCAAGCTTTGAAGATTGCTGGGCAAAACCGCTTACTACATCACGCCCTGACCACCAACCAACACCGCACCTGTAAATAGAGGAACTTGAAGAAGAAAAAGAACACATCAACAAAAGCGACCAAGGAGAAGACCAGCACATGAACAGGACGACAGGCGGGGGGACAAGGGGTACCTACTCCTACACAACCCTCCTACTCAACCCTCCTTAAAACCCTCCTACTCCTATCCTACAGCTGGAGGCTCTCTACCCGAATGATGATGTCAAGAGATGATGTTGAATGATGATATGATGAAATGAGATGAAATGAGATGAGATGAATATAATATATCTATCCAAAATATACAATATTACATACTGCCAGTATTTCTTCTATCAACTCCTTAGGTATTCTATACAGTTCGTCTTGTGTGTGCCTGTTGTCATCTCTTCCTCCACCAGCAATTTTACATGACCCTCTCTGTGCCGTTTCTTTATGTCTGTTTCCGTCCATGCTTCCACAATTTTTCTGACATAAAGGCTTAGGTCTATATCCTTCAATGTTATTCCACAACCTTGTTCTTTTTCTGTATGGCATGCCATACTTGCAATAATCAACATCAACAAAATGAAATTCATCCATAAATGATTGCTTCTTCAATTGTCCAGTCTGTGGGTTTTCAATAAACCATGCTCGTGGATTAAAGTATTTTATTATCTCAAGTGTTTTCATTACTATTCTGTTAGCTTCATCAATCTTCCTTGTGCCAACTGTTTTTGAAATGCTGTATTCTGTGCATGGAGGCGATGCCCAAATAAAATCAAAATACCCCACAGGATATTTTTCAAAATCCCAGTCCATAATATTACAATTGATATCAGCATTTTTCAAATCCAAGGAAACTACATTCCATCCTAGACTTTTAGCAACCTTACCTACTGAACCTGTTCCACTAAATAATTCTAACAATTTCATTGTTATAATTATTAAGTGTTAGATTTTTTATTTTCAAAATTGCATTTTGAAAATGAAAAAATGTTCCGCTAAATAATTCTAGTAATTTCATAATCATATATTGTTGAAAATATTATTATGAAATTCATACCTTGTTATCAATGACATATTTATCTCCTTCTTTGATGATTAAATAATAATCTAGAGTTTGCTGTTTAGGTTGTTTGATTTTGCCGTTGTTCAACATTTCAATGTATTGTAGCTGTTTACTTTCATAACTTCCAGCCGGTCTACCTATTTTTTTAGCCTGAAAAATCTTGTCCATCCTTGCCTTATCTTCCTCCTTATTTTCGTTTGTCACAACTAGTTTTGCATCAAGTTTTTCATCTAAAGTTTTTACCATCCCGTGTAATAATTTGATATTTTTGTTTGCTGTGTTCATTTTCTTAACCAGTTGTGCGTTAACATCCTCAATATCACTCATATATATATATAATACTAGATATTTATTTATTTAAATATTTAGATATTTATTTATCAGATTGTAATCCAGTCTTTAGGTCATTTTTATCAACCAAAATTAAATACATAATCAAAATTATGTATTTAATCGCTTCAACCGTTTCAAAGAACGTTTCAAAAGAAATTCTGTGCGATGCTACAACTGCTACAACATTAATTCTAGTTGTTCATACTTCTATTGCTAAATTCATGGCAGAGATTGGGGGGAGAGTGTCAGGGGTCAAACTAATTAACCGCTTATGGGGATTGAGCTAACTGTCGTCATTTTCACTCATACTTGTCAAAAGTAAAAATGGTTTCCTCAATATATTAATATACATTATTTTCTTTATCATATTATAATGGCTAAATTGCAACCACCAAAAATTGAACCTATCAACGTTAAACAGTATGAATGAATTCAAGCAATCACCATATCCTCAAGCTGATAAGCTACCATTTAGAAGTATTATTGTCAGTGCATCTCAAGGTGGAAAAGGAATACTCATTCAAAATCTGGTGTTGAAGATTTATAAGGGATGCTTTGAACGTATCTACATCGTAAGTCCAACAGCTCACATTGACGAAGCCTACAAAGAAATAATAAAATACATTGAAAAAGAATTAAAAGTAGACAACAAAAAAGAGCAGTATTTGTTTGATGAATACAATCCTGAAAGCTTGTCTCATATCATTGACACACAGCATAAAGTGATAGAATACCAAAAGAAAAACAAAATGAACAAATTATATAGTTGCTTGTTGATTATAGATGATTTCGCAGAAGATAAAACTTTTATGAGGTATTCAAAAATTCTCCATGGTTTATACACTAAATCTAGACACTTCGGTTTATCAGTCATAACTGCTTCACAAAAATACAATGCTTTAGCTCCAATAGTTAGATTGAATACATCTTCTCTATACATTTTCAAATTAAAAAACATGCAAGAAGTTGACGCTTTTGTTCAGGAGCAATCAGCATTAGTTGATAAGAAAACCGTATATGACATTTACAAACTAGCCACTGAAGAACCATACAGTTTTCTATTTGTAAAGTTGAGGGAAAGTGATGTAAATAAAATTTTCATGATAAGACTAGAGAAGGCTATACATATTGATAAGTCAAAAATTTTTTAATGATTTAATTATTTAAATAATTGAATATTATATTTTATATATGAATATTTATTTGAAAAACTTATTCTCATTTAATCAAAGACATATTAAGTAATACTAACAGAGATGAAATTGAAGAAACACAGTTTGATTTTCAAAATAACATTATTTACTGCAATTATATCTTTAAAACAAAATAGATTTTTTAACAAATAGAGAATGTTTAAATTTTATTTTTGATTTTAAAGACACTTTCAATTCAATAATTGATAAAATTAATGAAAAGAAAATTGAAATACAATTGTTATGTTTGAATTTGAAAATTATAAACAAACTTAAAGTTAAGATAATCCTGCCGAGTTAGGCACTCGCGAGCTTCGCGAAAAGGGAACTAAAACACATATTGGAGAATTTAATGTATATGATGATTTTGTAACTGATACTGATTTATTTTACGCCTATTTGGAAGAAAACTTTTTAAACTGTAACTATACTAATTAAAACATTTTTGAGCTCTTGAAACTAGGTATGACTATTGAAATTATTTCATGATTTTATTGTAAAATAAAATCATCAAATTAAACTATAATTACATAATTGCAAATTAGGTAATTTATACATAATTTTATCAGATTTTTTATTTTCAATTTCTTTAATTCTAACATTAATTTCTTTTATTGCTTTTATTTGTAACTTATCTATATTTGAAATATCTAAATTATTTTCATCAATATTACTCAATTCTTCAATGCAACTATTGTCGCGCCAGCACGCGAGGCTCTGACGAGCGTCAGTTTTAGATTTTGAACTTCCCATATTATTATAATAGATTTTTATTTTTCAGTTTTACTTTTAGGTTTTGCTTTAGGCTTAGGTTGTTTAATCAAGTTTTCAACCTCAAATAAACGAGCTTCTAAATGCTCAATCTTCTCCTGCTGTTCTCTACACACACCCCATAATATACTGTTTAATTTAATGTAATTTAGTTTTTTCACATTACGACTATCATAAATAATATTTTGCCATTCATCAGGAATTACATTAATTAAATCATCTGCTATAAATCCTATATGATTTTTATCAACCCCTTTTTCTTTTTCATCTAACATTTTGAAAGTTTTAGGTTCAATTGATTTAACAATATCTGTAAAATTAGTATCAATACTTTTAATATCATATTTTTTAGTTCGGTCACTTGTGTCTACAAGCTCCCCAGTTAAAGTATATGTTGCTTCAATCTGGACGTCAGTAGATATACTTAATTCTTCTACATTATGTTTATATTTCATATACAGCACCCGTCCATCATCTGTCACATTACCACCATAAAATAAAGTGTCTTTATCATAACTTCTATTTAAAAATTCATTAGCATAACATTCCTTCGCTGATATATTAACAGTATCACCTAATTACAAAAGGTTCGGCATTTATTTCAGTTAATTTAAAGTATTCAACACTGTTTCTTTCAAATGCTATATCATTATCGCCTTTAGAATTAATAACATCAGTTGCCAAATCAATATTTGTATTTAATTCTACTTTACCATTTCTTAAATAAAAGAAATCTATTGAATTGCGACGGAATGACACGTCTGAATTTTCTAGACTATCATAAACATCGAATTGACACCCTGTAAGCATTCGTGTTCTTAAAGAAGTCCCTCCCAATTGTATGTAATCAATATCATTTCTTTTTAAATAAACATCAACATTAGTAGCACTATCATAAACATTAGATGACATTTTATAACCTGCATCAATCAATACATCTCTCAATATTCGTAAGTCTTCTAATGAATGTCTATAAACCATATAAGTAATTCTACCATCTTCAGTAGTATTAGCACCATCAAAAATAGTGTCCTCTGTCGCGTGTCTAATTCTAAATCTATTAGCAAAACAATCATCACCATGTATAGCACTACTTGTTATAACATCACCTGCTAAAACTGCTCCCGTATCCATATTTACTCTTTTGTAGAATGTTAATTCTTCACTTGTTCTGTTATAATTTAAAAATTTAACTTCTCCATCGCCTGCAGTATTTCCACCGTAAAAATCAGTATGCATTGTAGTGCTTCTTGGTTTTATTTCATTTACTTTAATTGTTAGTGTTTTTAATGAATTGCCCCATGGAATAACTAACTGTGGTTCAGTATCAACTTCATCTTCTGACCTACATACTAAAACTCCATTTCTATGAAAATCAACATTAATATCACTATTACTGTCAAAATTATTACTTTTAACAGTATAATCACCATCAATAATAATATCTCTGTAAAATGTTAAATCTTCGCTACTTCTTTTATAAGTCATATAATTTACTTTACCATTACCGGAAGAATTACCACCATAAAACCAATATTAACATTATCGTTTTTACTTCTATATTCATCACAGAAGAATTTTTCAGTAGTAAAACCTTTACCACTTGCCACTTCAACACAAGGTATAACAATAGGAGCAGGATTAGAATTTAATTTCAAATATTCAGTCCCATACCTTCTAAAACTGACATCATCATCACCATAACTATTATAAACATCACATTTCATCTGACCTTGACTAACTAAATCAACATTATTTTCAGTTATGAAATCATTAGTAGTTAATGAAACTTTATCATTACCATTTTGTTTAAGAACTAATGCCACATCACCGGTAGTATCAAAAGCATTTGCTTTAACTGTATGCCCGTTCAACTCAATATCACAATTGAATTTAACTAAATTCTCTTTGACTTCAATTTCTGTAACGTCATTTCTTTTTATCAGTAAATCAGTATTTGTAAAAGTATCTAATACATCACTTTTTAATGTTGCACTTGCTCTAATATCAACACCATTGACAGAACCTGAACTGACTAATGAAAACACATTCATGGTTCCTCCAATTTGAGCATCGCCATTGACATAGAAATCCTTATCACTGCCAACCGCGTTCAATATGATTTTAGAGTTGCCTAAAACATGACCAATACGAAGCGTTCCTGCCATGTCTTGAGGATTATTGATGTTTAATTTGTTATTCAATAGATTATCTACCTCTGTTTGATTATAGTAATTGGTTAAGTCTGTTGTTCCGGTTCCACCACCTGAACCTCCATTAGCAAGGACAAATGCCTCTGTTGCTAACTTACTGCTTCCTGTCGCTAGTAGTTTGATAAATTCAGTTCCAATGTATCTAGTTGAACCATCTAATGAAACCATATATTTATTTTTTAGATTTTAATTAATAATATTATCGTTTTTTACTTTTTGGTTTGAACATATTTTGACATAGGTTATTATATTTCTCTTGTTTTTGTTTTAGGTATTCATTCTGTAATAGTTGATAATGTTGTTGTAAGGATGTTATGGGATTTGTGGGTTGAGGTGCAAAGATTTGATTTTTAACTGGGGCACTTAATTTTGGTAGGTCACCTTGTGCCCCAGCACTTCGTGGTGGCGGGATGTTCTCTTTATCATCATCATCATCATCTTCATAAACAGGTTGAACAACCGGTTTAGGTTTTGGTGTTTGCTTTGGTCTTGGTTTAGCGTGAGGTTTAACTTCTCTTTCTGATAATTGACCTTTACATTTTTTTTCATGAGAGTATCTGTATGACTTAATTGTCATCTCCTTACCACATTTACCACAATTTATTTTATCTTTTTGTGTTTGCCTTTTTGGCTTCTCTTTCACTTCTTCTTTTGCTTCTTCTTTTACTTCTTCATTTGGTACTTCATTAGTTTGTTCAACAGTTTCATTTACAATAGTATTATCTGCTTCTTCTTTTGCTTCTTCAATTTGTTCAGGTGGTGCTTCTTCTTCAACTGCTTCATTATTTACATCAACCACTTTAATACTACTCATAATGCTATTCAATAGAAATTCTACAAAAATTCTATAATTTAAATTTATGGAAATATTATAGAATGTTTGTTAATGTAAAAAAAATATTGTAGGTTGTCATGATTTAATAATTAGGTGAGGCAAGCAATAACGCGAACTGTACCGTTATATCATACAAATTCATTACGGTTCCCTTCTCATCTGTTATTTTAAAATCTAATCGCCTAAAGTTTCTACCTCCAATATCAATAAAGTCCTCATGATGGACTGCAGAACTATCATTGATGATACCGCCTAACTGTTCGGTCACCAGCACCTTCTTTATAATTGATGATGAATATGAATTAGGAGCTGAATAATGGTAGTCACTCAAACTATTAGAGGTAATGAAAATGTAACGGAATGGGACTAGATTTAAATAAGATGATGTCCATGTAGCTATTGGAGATGTTGGCGCAAAATTACTCAACAAATAATTAATGGAAACAGGATTATTACTATTGTAATTTGCTGTTCCAGTATCCCACACACCATTAACATAATTTTCTAATTCTTCGTCTGTTGGTATTTTGATTGTATAACTTAAACCATCCTTAACCTTTATCTCTACCGTTCTTGATGCAGATGAATTTGAATATACAAAAATACCACCTGCTGATAAATCACCAGTGTTACTATTCATACCTTCAACTATGTCAAAACAGAACTGCTCGGCAAAATAGATTTTATTCCCTAAATATACTCTAAAGTTTTTAACAAGGGTGTCACCATCAAAAACCATCACATACAAATATTCATAGAAGCAAACCTCCGTAGATTTCCACACAGCGGGGATTGAAACATCAGTAACATATAATCTTGTTCCTTCTGGTGTTTCTAAATTTTCATTTAATTCTATTGCGAAGTCAGCACTTGATTTTGATTGTTGGCTTCTGTATCTACTATCAACGAAAATCTTTTTATATGTCAATTGATTGCTCATTATTATATTCTTAATTAGATTTTTATATACTAATAGTAAATTTTTATTTTTTATTTTTTAAAGTAAAAAAACAAAAATCTAGAATTATTGATATATTTTTCTAAAATATATCAATAATTGTACAAATGATAGGTGTAATAGGTAATGTTGGTAGAATAGCATTAACTAATGCTTTACGACAGGTTGGAAGGGAATTTGGAAGAGAGGCAATGAGAAGGATAATGGGAGGTGAAGCAATTGAAAATGTATTAAGCAGAGAGCAATTGAGAGAGCTATCAAAAAAGACAGGTAAGGTAGCATTTGGTGAATTGATGAGAATTGGTAAGGAAGAATTCATTAAAGACACTGAAAAGAAGCAAGAAGACCTGAATAAAAGAATGGATAGTTTCAATAGAAATCTTAATCAGAAATTCAGAGAGAATACCACATTATACAAAGAAGAGAGGAACATAGCTAATAAGGAGAAGATGGAAGACCGCTGGGGCTTGACTAATGCTTATAGGAGCCCTTCAGGAATATATAAAAGTGGTAAGACACTTTACGTTAGTGGAACAGGTGGAAAGGATGGAGATTTTGTAAAGGACTGGATTGATAATTTTACAAAGTTACCTACTAGAAACGCTCACCATACTCAAAAATACAGGGATACAATGGATGCACTAAAGAAACATCCTGATGTTACGCGTCTGGTATCACATTCCCTTGGTTCAGCAGTAGTAAATAAAATAAATGAAGAACAGCCTAATAGATTTACAAGCACAACTTACGCCACACCAACAATCAAGAAAAAGAGACATGGGAAGCAAGACCCACGTCGTCTTGATTTCCGTAACCATGGAGACATAGTGAGTATTTTTGATGGCTACGCTGAAACATCAGATTTTAGGGATTTGAACCCAATAATATCACATACCTATAAAAATTTTGATGAGCAGGGAATGTATCATATTAGACCTACAACTCATATAAGTAATGGGATATCTGTAAATTCACCAGTCCAAACTTAAATAAAATCTAATTAAAAATAATAATGTTTATCAATAAACAAAATGTAAACAATAGAAATCAAAATCTAATATTATTCAAGGGTAAAAATAATTATAATAAGGTAATGAATGAAATGAAAGAAGCACCAAAAGAGTATGAAGCAATCAAACTATTGGTAGAGGACGCCTCGCTAGGCGCTCGCGTGCTACGCGACGATAGAAATAATATAACAAATGTTCAAAATAAAAGTATTAATGTAAAATCAAAAAATAATAGTAGTTAAAAATCTCATAATAAATTGAAAAAATAAAAATAATCTAGATTAAACATATATAGTTATGGATAATATTATTTCGGAATCAAACGATGAAATGATTAACGCACTTAACTTTGGGCTCCCATCCACATCACAATACATAACATCCCGACGCTTTGTTAATTTCTTCCCTTCAGGTTCAAACGTGTATGCTCCTAATCAGGGAAATAAAAATTTAAGATTTAACCTTTCGGCAGATGATAATAATTACATTGATTTAAGTTCTATTAGGGTCTTTGCCACTTTACAAAACACTGACGGCAATCAGGGTCATTTCTTGAGGCCATTAGCAGGATTACATGCTTTCTTCCAACGATATATGTTAAATGTAGCAGGTCAACAGGTTCAAGATATTATAGAATACAACCGTCATTGTGAATTGTATGAATGCCTTAAACCAAAAACTGTTAGAGACATGGATGACATTGAAAGCGGGGCTAATCCTAGATGGGATGCTGATTATCATGATTACGCTAATGGACTTGATGTATTCTTACAACCATTAACAGCGTCAGCAGATGCAAACACAGCAGGTCAGGTTGTTGTTTATACTAATGGTGACCACAACGAATGGGGTAGGGTAGACAAAAGATACACTAGACATTCAATAACAGGTATTGCTGGAGCTAATGGTAAAATGAGATTATCACATAAAACCTGCTGTGGATTGCTGAATTCTAATTATTACATTCCCTTAAGATATGCACCATTAGAGTTACAGTTTCAAATTGTATCCAATGCGACAGACCCTATTGTAGTGCCCGAAGGAACAGGAGGAGCAGGACAAACTGATAAAGAAGGATATTATTTTAGAGATGGTGA
>VSDK01004528.1:134616-144676 GCA_009767595.1 Symbiodinium kawagutii | reverse complement strand
TAAGTTCAAACTTTACACTGCAGAGGGTGGACAATGATAGAGCTCACTATGTTAATAACTGTGTGCCTTACTGTGTCTATTGTAACTGCAGTTCTTGCTAGATTGTTATTTTGAAAAAAAGGATTTTTCAAAATAATAATCTTAATAATATTAATAATGAGTAAGCAAAAAATCATTGGTGATATATATTTTGATAGAGCTGGCTTTGGTTCAAAAAAACAACGTTGAAGGATGCAAGGGAGAAAGACAAAAGCATTACTATGGATGATGTTGGGGAGTTTTTTAAAGAGAATGTTGAGATGAAAAAAACAGAGAGGGTATAATAGCTTTGTTGCCCCTCACAACAAACATACATATCAGATTGACATCACGTTTTTTAGAAGAGATGATTTTAAAGCAAAACAAAAATTCTACATGGCTCTGACTTGTATAGATGTATTGAGCAAATATGCTACTGCTATCCCACTTGCAAGTAGAGAAGCACCAGATGCTATAGCAGGAGCAATGGAAGCAATAAAAAAGATGGGTGGTAAACCTAAATTGATATTTGCAGATGACGACGGTAGTTTAAGAGGTGAATTGTTTAAAGAGTTTGTTAGAAGCGAAGGAATGGAGTTTCACAGAACAAGAGGCAGTGCAAATTTTGTAGAGCGATTTAATAGGACATTGAAAGATAAACTTTTTAAAAGAATAGAAAACGATGAAAAGAAGGGGAAGGAAAACATTCAGTGGGTGGATTATTTACCTGAAGTGCTTCTGACTTACAATGATAAGGATGTTCATTCCGCTACTGGGCTCACACCAAAAGAGGCAAGGGAAAAGAAAAACGAGTTTAAAGCAAGGGTCAATGTATCACTGAAAGCAAGAAAGAACCGACTGTATCCTGAACTCAATATCAACGACAAAGTCAAGGTGATGAGGAAAAAACGAACAGGTGAAAAAGAGAATACAAGCCATTGGTTAAAGACTGAATACGTTGTAGAAGACATAGCAGAAAAGCTAGGACAGCAATATTATAAACTGACTGGGTATCCAAGACCGCTCATGCGTCACGAGCTGTTGAAAGTATAAAAAAAGATATATAAAGATAAAAATGCATAATATACTAATGACTACAAGATTTCAAAAAGGCAAAATTTACAAAATTATCAATACGAACGACAATGAAATATATGTTGGTTCTACAACTGAAAGTTTAAGCCAAAGGATGGCAAAACACAGCTACAAAATGCATTACAAACCAAACTACAAGTTATATAAACACATGGCAACACATGGCGTTGAACATTTTCACATTTACCTTTTGGAAAGTTACCCCTGTCAAAACAAAGAAGAACTAAGGGCGCAAGAAGGAGAATGGATAAACAAGATTGCTACATTAAATAGTCAAATTGCAGGACGAGACAAGCAACAGTGGTATCAAGACAACAGAGAGGAACAACTACAAAAGATGAAACAGCATAGAATTGAAAATAAAGAGGACATTAATCAAAAGCAAAGAGAACACAGAAATAACAATATTGAGAAAATCAGAGAATATGATAGGCAACGGTATCAAGCAAACCCTGAAAAAAGAAAAGCAAATGTTAAGAGATGGCTAGAAAATAATCCGGAACATGTTAAAGAATACAGGCAAAAGGAAGTATTCTGCGACATTTGCCAACGTAATGTGAAGCAATGTAGATTGTCTAAACATCTTAAAACAGATTTGCACATCAACAAAATAAAACTGAAAAAGGAAGAAGAGAAAAAACAAAAGGAGATGGAAGAATATTAAAAGATGATGAGGCTAGAATTGCAAAGTTGAAACAAATCTGGAAAACAATTACACCAAAAAACTTTAAGAGACTGTAACCCCATAATTTTTCATATTAAATAATATGAAAATTTATGATTTTAATTTACGTGTTGTAATATGTATTTTGAATAATATGTTTGAATAATATTTTTGAATAATATTTTTGAATAATAATATTTCTGAATAATATTTTTGAATAATATTATTTTTAAATTTCATTTATAGGAAACCTACTTAAAGGAATATTACCTTATAATAGTAAGTGAAGTATGGACACTCAAAATTATTTTACTGAAATGGAGCAACAAGAAATCATCAATAAATTCCTTGATGATATTAATATTAATGAAACAGAAAAAATAATCAAAAAAGAAATAGCAAAGCATAATCCAATTGAATTATTCCATTCAAAATTACCAAGTGAATGTTTAAATTTAATTCAAGACTATAGCATAAAATGTGATTGTAGAAAATGTAATTATTTGAATAGGGTGATGTGTGTTCATACTGATAAAAGATATACTGATTGTGTCAAAACAAACTATTTCTTTAAGGAATTTTATAAATTTCCTCTTGAAGATGAACTAAAACCGCATTTTAAATTGCCAAAAAAGAAATACAATTTGTTGCAATTAATTTATCACTTCAAGTTTGATATTGGTAGTTTAAATATAAAATACTTTATTGGAGAGCATTACAAAGATGTAGATAAAGTTGTAAAGGAGTTCAATGAAATTATCAAATTTATTTATGAAAATGATTTTACAATAGCTGAAAATATTAAATTAAATTATTATCCTGAATTTTGAGTAAGTCAAATTCAACCCATAATTTTTCATATTAAATTATATGAAAATTTATGATTTATGAACCTAGGAATGTTAGAGGTAGATGATTTTATGATAATATTTTATGGTGAAATACTATAATGATGAAATGGATGAGTAGGATAGAAGAGAAGGCCCTGCAACGTATAACGTTGCGGAGCCAAAGATGGGGAGCCCTGCAACGTATGACGTTGCGGAGCTAAAGGGGGAGGCCCTGCAACGTATGACGTTGCGGAGCCAAAGAGGGGAGGACGGGGAGGGATGATATATATAATTTATGATATTAATTTATGATAAATTTTATGGATAAATTTTATGATTTGATGAAATGGATGTGGTGGATGATGGTTGATTTTATGTTGATACTGTGATGGAATGATATGAAATGATGAATTTTATGATGATTTTATGATGATTTTATGATGATTTTATGATGTGATTTGATGATGTGATTTTATGATGTGATTTGATGGATGATGATGGTGGGATGGGATGATATGAACTTAGGGGAGAGAGTCTCTAGCTGTAAACAACCCTGAGAAACCACCATATAGTAGTTGTTTAACCATTATTGTTCGTGATGATCCCCTAGTAATCTCTATTAACCATCAAAATGATAATGATTACTGTTGTCACATCGCATTGTTGGTGATGATCCCCTATGAGAAACCACCCAACTGAGCCCTATAAATCCATGGGGATTTCGACCACCACGAAGCCTTGCAGCGCGAGGCCCAAAGCTGGTCTTGGGTCACTCCATGGGTGGCCGGGTCGCACTGGAAGCCTTGCAGAGCACCAGGCGGGAGGTGTTTACCCCGTTCCCTGAGCAGAGCTTAGAATGTGAAGTCGTTCCTAAGAGATGGGTTATGATTGAAGTGATGGGTTGAGGATTTATTGAAGAAATGGGTTTCAATGAAGAAATGGATTGATTCAAGAAATTGGCTGCAATGAAGAAATGGATTGATTCAATGAATGGGTTTCAATGAAGAAATTGGATTGTTGTGACGTTTTGTGGTTTGTTCCTCGACTCTTCAATGATAATGATTCTTAAAGGATGGGGGAAGGATGGCCTTGCTTTAGTCACCGCGATGATTGAATTGTGCATGCCAATCGATTCCCACATGCATTGATGTGGTCACTTGATGGCTAATGAGCTGCAATGGTGGGCTACACAGTAAATGTGGAGTTTTGTGAAAATCGTTCGTTTTTTGAAGTGGTGCCAAATTGACGCGGTGTGATTGCTACAATCAGATATCATTTACTTACAGGAAATCCATACTGAACCACCCAACATGGCCAACATCACAGTCCTTTCAAGGGGCCGCCAGAGGCATTTGGTGGACGCTCTCATCCTGATCTCCACCCCAGTGGAAGCTTTGCTGGAGCGATCTCCAAGCAGAGCCAACGACACATTGATCACAAACGATTTTTTTTTATGCCTAGTGATTTTCATTTTTTACATTCTAATATCAGTAACAACTAAGTCTAATAGTCGCCATAAACCTGCTGGGGCTAAGTAACTCTAACTAATTTGGGTTTTAACCATGGTTAATTGATGGTTAGTAGTGGAACAATGATATGGTTAAACAACTACTGGCTGGTGGTTTTAAACATTCTTCATTTTTAACCAGTAGTTATTCACAAATGGTTGGTTGACTGGGTTTTTTAAAGGGGTGGTTCAACCACCAACCAGCTAAGGTTGGAACTTTGATCATGGTTGAAATCAGCCCTGAATGGTTTTGACTGTTGTGGTTGAACAGCCAGTTGGTAGACCTGAGGACAGAAACCTATGAACTGCTGTAGTTCAGGGATGCAGGATTTCACAGGCCAGATCACTTTGAAGCATCCAACAGCTGTTCCAGAAGTTGTGAGCTCGAAGATGTTTGGGACTGTGATTGCGCATGATTGTTATTGTCATTGATAGCATTGGCAATATTTGGCAATGATGGTGTTGACAACAACTATCGATCATGGATGATCATGGCAAACCATGATAAACCATGGTTTTTGAATCTTTGAATGGTCAACCATTGTTGATCACCGTGGAAAACCAAAGATTGATTTCCGATTGCCACCCCTGGTAACAGCTTAGTAATCCGGTGGCACTCACCAACCGAGGATCCACACCCACTGCTGCTAGAGCCTCGCTATGTGCCCAAGGTGGGAGGTTCGGACAAACCAACTGGCGCGGGTGTCGCAACCAGAGATGTTCAACCAGCGAACTGATCCCAACTGGTTCTCTGGAATTCCTCTTGACTCTTCACGGGTTGAAGATAATCCGTGGCATGTTTTTGCTGAGTTTCGAAGCTGCCAGCCCATGGCTAGCATTGCGTGCGATTAAGAAGGATTGCCACAAGGAGCAACGGGGATGCTTTCAACAAAGGGACAGAAACAAGAGGATAAAAGAGGCACTTCGTTTGGAAGTGTTTCAAGCATCTCAATTTGGGCTAAGTCCCCTCAATTTCAAGGATAGTTTTCTTTCCCCAAACGTTGGTCTTCTCATACCTCACGTTTGGCTCAGACTGTGTGGTCGACAAGATGAATAACCAGCAGCAATTCTTCATATTTGACTTTTGCATGTTCGTTCTTTGGTAGCCTTTGATGCTTGATTGGACTGGCTTTGAAGATTGTCCAGTGGATCATTCTAGGGCATTTCTAAACCTCGAGCTGGTGGTTCGCGGACGCGAGATTGGATGCGGAATTCTCCCATCGTAGCACCCTGAGGCCTACAACTTGACCGGTGTGGAGGTCTATTCCCTCTCAGGCCTTCGGCACATCGGAGGAAAGCTTGAGGTTTCCAAGACTTTTAGTGAGCGACTCAAGAATGATGCCATCCCGGGATAAAACACAGTTTGGGGACTATGATTTGCAAAACATAGCCACCAACAAAATTTTCAAATTTGATGATTTGAGGACTGAGTTCCAGCAAGTAGTTAACAAAATAGCCACCTGCGTGGCAAACGATCAGACCTACGACTCCCCAATTCACCCAAGAATTAATGTGTGACGGACACCGCCAATTTATTCGAAGCGGTTTTTTGCTGTTCTTGTTTTCTATGTACCGCTCCATCCATTTGTCGATCATTTGGAGCCAAAGCGTCGCAATTCATCGGTGAGTGGGTTCAACATTCTTGCATCCTCAATTCGTTCAGGTTCAATTAAAAAAACAGCACTGTTTTCACATGCCTGAGCGTGAACCGGTCAGTGATGAGCAATATCAGATCGGACCATACTCAATAGTTATTTGGTTACAATATTGAATGACTATTGGGGATTTCTATGGTATTCAGTATCTACTCCAGGATGGTTATATATCTACAAGTTGATATATGGAGCATGGAATCTATGCCGGTCAAGTCCTCACACAGGTAGTGCCCATCCCAAGAATGTGGAGAAACGGTCCTATGTTCTGGGGTCCTTCAGGCCTCCCAAGCTGTGAACTCTCGGTTGATTCACCGTGATGAACCATCAAACATCCAGAAATATCACATGGCAAGCGCACACGAACACATATCGTGCCTGAAACATACAACAATCAGCACGGTTCTAAATAAAATCGTCATCAGCGCCGTCACAAAATTATCAATTAGCCATCCATTAGCCATCAGTATACTAGCACTTTTTGATGATCCATTCATCATCAATTAGCCATCAGTGAACTATCAATCATTAGTTCATTAATAAACTACCGTTCCCAATCACTACTGAACATCAATTAGCCATCCCTTAGCCAAACCACCTCAATCAACCATGAATTAACCATCAATGAACTATTGATGAAACCAACCAGATATTGGCTTAAGCCTCATGCAACTAAGTATCATTCATGATCTATCATTTGGCTTAACCCTGGGGATGAATGAAGCATTACCGCTTTCAGCAGGGGATGTGTGGCACCACCTCCCTGGGATGATCGCCCAGCCATTGCGCCTGAGGCGGTGCCACAGATCCCCTGGTGCCTATGAAGAGCTGTCAGGGGAGGACGACAGTGGCGTTGGAATGGTAGGTTGTTAGGGTGGTTCAGTTGGTTGGTTAGGGTTGGTTAAGGCTGAGGCTCAGCCAGGCTGAAGTTGCTTAAGGCTAGGTTGGTTGAATTAGGTCGGGTTGGATTAGGTTGGTTGGGTTGGTTAAGGCTGAGGTTGCTTGGGTTTGGTTAGTTAGGTTCGTTGAATGAAGTTTTGGTTCATAAATCAACTTTACCTAGAGTTAGGTTCAAGTTGGCTGGGTTGGGTTGGGTTGGTTCCTTGGTTTGGTGAACATTTTGTTGATGAACTTTTCATAAATCATGATGGTTGGACATGATATGAGAACAACCACTGAGATGCAACAAACGCGGCTTGTTGACAGGTTGATTTGTTGGTTGGTGCTTGGGGTGTCACAGGCGCAAAACCCAGCATTTCCCAATGTACTGCTTTGTTATATGATACTCGGAAGAACTGAACGATACACATTGTTGCACCGCTGATTCATCCCAACATACAAACAAAACCAACGGATGGCTCCGCTTGGCCCAGAAGTGACCGTGTCACTCTCAGAACCACCAGAATGCAATCGGGATGGCAACCCGCGGCCAATGCAGCAAACGCCCATTTCTACCATAGTAGGCAGTCCTTTGCACCCTTCCAAGTTGACATGACATGTTTTTGATGTCCTACTGTAGTCATTCAAGAATTGTCATGTTCCAAACCATTGCCAACAGCTGTTGCGAACTTACTGTATGCGTGACAACATGATACCTTTACCACTATAGCCTGACTTCTGCGGCTTCATGTTTTAAATATCAAGTCATGACAGGGTACCTTGTGATCATTGGAAAGTCTCAACTGTGAATCAGTTGAGCGAAATTGAATGCTTCCTACTTCCTGCCCATACGACTGAAACCAGATCAATCTCCATTGCAAGTCTCGTGTTTCAGGAAAGGCAACTACCGGTACCTACAGGTGTCATGGCAGAGGTATCATGCTCCCATCGATTCGCTTGAACTATCAATATGCAACAACCAGGCCACTCTCATGTCTACTCTTGGATCATGTTGCAGCAAAACATGGGAAACTTAACAAGGTGTTTCTCAACATAAGGGACAAGCAAAATCAATGTCTTAGTACTTAGTACTAGATAATCTAGATAAATGGTTACTGTTAGATTAGATGTGATTTTTTGTGGGTACCCCTACTTTGAGGAACCACTATATGGGTCTTTATGGATCCCCACGTTGTTTGGGATTCCAATCCCCAACGTTGAGAGGACGCTGGGGCAAGGGCTGAAGCCTTCACGTTTCCTTCCATTGCCCGCTGCGAGTGTCTTGGAAGTGAATCAGCCATGGAGCAGCACTGGAAAATAAGGTGTTGATACGGAATTCTGGTGGTTAATGATAGGGCTTATTTTCTATAGTATAGGATAGTAATAATAATGGTTAATGGAATTATAGTATCCAAATGATATTAATCATTAAACCAGTGGTGAATGATAGGGCATAGTATCCAAAGATATCCAAAGATACTGGTTAAACAACCACTGGTTCGTGATTTGATTGTTAATTGTTATTTTCTGGAATATGAACAAATGGTTGGTTGGTTGACGGTCATATTTTCATAGGGGTTTAAAGCACCAACCAGGAATGGTTTATAGCTGGTCAATGCAAGGAGTGGCGGATATATATGCTACTGATCCTTAATCATGGCTGCTATGTGTTTGATCACCATGTGTTAGCTTAATGATTTTGAACAATGATCGATGTATACAGTAATCGCTAATTTATAGAGAAAATATATGAAATTCAAAGCATTTTCTCTAAGAATTGTTTATGTGATTGAGCTCATTTAATGTATTTAATATCATATAAAAAATCATTGATCAGGAGCACTCCCGCAAAAAGGAATCTCACATCGCCTTGTGTTTGTGGCGCAACGTCCAGGCCATTCCCCAACATGTCCTCGCCAGTCTCTCCAGCGGTCAGGTGGCTCCGCCGCTGAGGCAATGTCTACTCTTCCTTCAGCCATGTGAATCTACTCTTTTCGCGCCATAGCGACTGGGACGTAACGAAGTGACAGCCATGCTGGGCTGGCCCAATTGTTGGTGCTAGTTCTTCGGTTCATGATACTCCATTTGGTTCGTGGTTGCGATGATGTTGGCGTTTTCAGAACTGGATGATAATTAATCAATTGAGATCCTGTTCAACGGTTCATTTGGTGGTTCACAGAGTTGTTCGTTGTAATGAGGCCCAGATGTAGCTAGGCGGGAAGTATCGTGATCCATGACATGTGAAGACCAGAGCAGGATGGGGAATAAGAGGCCTTCAACGGCTTAACGGATGTTGATGATTGTGATGACCTCACCGATGACATGTTCTTGGCAGAAATGATTGCGAGGTTGAAATTGGTGTTGGTAAGATGGCGACGAGAATGGTTTGCATTCAATGTAGCAATGTCAACATTAGATAACATTAGAATGATTTAGAATGTCATTGTGATGCTCCTGATCATGATGATGCAAACCCACCACCACCGCCACCACCACCACCACCACCACATCAGGAAGAACGGCAAGATTCAAGGTCCCATCAGTTCCCATCAGTTCCCAACACCCCACCCCTACTCCATTGCCATCGCCAGGCGAGAATTCCTCTCCTCTCGCTTTAAACCATAAATTCTCCGCTATATTCAACCATTCAACAATTAGATCGAGTGGACATAACCCCTCTGAATTAATAGACGACCTTTTGCTTGAAACAATCGGAAATCTCCAAACCAATATCACTGATTGAACCCCGGGCTACCATTGATCATCTGTTTCTGATGGGTTTACCCCATTGAACCAACCAATGTGGCTGTGGGTCAAAACCCTGTACCCCTGGTTCCCCTATCATTTACCATTGCTTTCCCTATAGTTTTGTTGGTTAATATCCATGATTATTGGTTGGTTAATATTGACCCAAAGCCATATATAGCTGGTATATCCCCTATAGTTTCTAGTTATCATCCCCTATTATTATTAACCATTACAACCAGCCATTGGTTTGTTGGTTATTCACCACCATTATGGTTGGTTAATATTGAACCAACCAATGTCACCGATTGACTCATAGCCTTGGGACCTTTGCGAGCCGCCTCGGTATCCGTAGCCAAGCCGTTTTGACGACCAAGTTCCTGACGACGCTCCAGCCATGGGCACGGAGCTTCCCAAACGTGTGCAACATTGAAATGGGAAGCCTTTTTGATGGCTGTGTTGTGTCTCCTTATGGGTTTGAATACATGGTTTGCAGGTGTTATAACCACTAATAATGTTTGATAATAGGGAATCATCGCCAACAAGATTGGTTAAACAACCATTAAATATGTTGCAGTTTTCATGTGGCAAAAACCTGCACTTCATCAAACAGACGTTATTGTTGGTGCATGATTTGCATTGGATTTGTTTGGTGCTCCCACGCAATTCC
>VSDK01004528.1:93409-134581 GCA_009767595.1 Symbiodinium kawagutii | reverse complement strand
TCCTGCTGCGAATTGAATGTTGATCTCTTTTTTGGCGCTATATTACGAGCAATGCATAAATTCATTGGGTTGGTTCAAGGGAAAATGGACAGGAAACCCTTTCCTGTACGGATTCAATTGTTTTCACATCAAACAACGATAAACTACACTTAAACCAACCAGTACTGCAACCATTGAATTAGCAACCACTTCTTGGATTTGTTTGAGATGGTATCCAGTTGGGTTTGCATGGTCCTGCCACCTTTGAGGCCTGCATTTTCTCTCGCGGCTGCTGCGTGCAGTCGCGAAGGGAGAAGTCCCTCTCCCATCGCCGTGGTCGGGGCCCCATGATCTGTGACAAACGTACCACAACTTGCGCCTGATTGTTTGATGAATGATTAACATTGGTAAATTCAGGAATGTAAATGTTGTAAATCACCTACTAGCTTTGGAAAACTAGCAGGTGGTTTACAATATTTACAAAGCTAGTTTTCCAAAGCTGGTTTTACACAGCTAGTTTTCCAAAGCTGGTTTTACAAAGCTAGTAAATCACCTAGTGCATGCATGCACTATCCACTATCCGAGAGCGATCTGGGATTCAGAGCTGTTCCACCGTCACCATGAGTTGCTGGGCCCTACCCCAAGGACAACACCTGGCGAAGGATACCCAAGGCATATCAGTCGTTTGTCCAGTCATAGAGGTACCGTACGGGGTACCCTCCAAATTGAGGGGTTTCTTCCTATCAATGGTTGATTTTGGTTTGTTTATTACTATTAATGATTGAAAAGGGTTCATATTGGATGATTTGGGGGTCCAACTTTGAGAAACGGCCCCTGTGATTCTGTGATTCACCCGGTCTGTCATGGTCATACCAGTACCATTAGAGTAAGGGGTGGAGATTTCATCACGACAGTGAACTTTCATGAACTTTCCACATCACAATAGCTCCGTTGTTGCGGTTCCCATGAGTCCCCTCATGACGAACAATTGACAATGATTGATAATGTTTTTCCCAACTATTGTTAGCATCATTTTATATTATTAATTATGATTATTTGTTTCCAGCTATTGTTGATCATTGAAAAAAACGTTAACCATGACAAATCATGATGCGCAATTATTATCCAATCCCATTATCAACCATCACCAGTCGTTTGAGACCACCATTGGCAATGCTTGTTCATTGCTAACCATAACCACCCCTTGCTAATGCTCCATTTAAGGCTTGATTGACCGTTCTTATCCACTACTCCCCACCACAAAGCATGATCAATCACTATTGGGCAGAATTCACAATCATTCAGCATCGATCAAGCATCATCAACCATCACTAACCACCAGTCAACCGGTAATTTGCCATTATTAACCATCAGTCATTGCCCAAAAGATGCCATCATTTTTTGCTTCCACCACTGCTTTGCTGTCGAGGTTGCGCTTGAGCGGAGTGGATTCAGCGGTTGGTGATCCTGCTGTCATGCAGGCGCCGACTTGGTGGCGAAGAAGCAATGCATACCATGGCTATAATATGGGTTTGTGCATAGCCATGGTGGTACCTACTAACCAGCGGTAAAAAGTAATAGGGAAACCGACCAAACTAACCAATAGGTAGTAGGGAAACCAATAAGTACCTACTAACCATGGTGTTCCCTCTTGGTACCAATGCATTACCAGTAGTAATAGGGAAGCCAACCAGCCATGCATCAACAATGAACAACCTCATCTCTTTAATTGTGGTGAATGACTAGCCAGTAGTGATCAATAGTGGCCAAATCATGGTATTTGATGATTGAAGTATGTTTCATACTGGGTTGATTGATGGTCATGATGGCAAATAATTTCTTCTTTTGCATCATTCTCGGTGCTTAATAATGCTTCATGTTGGAAAATGATTGTTGGTCACCCTAAATAATTGTTGATGGCGCTTAAGTGAACACCTTTCTATTTATCACGCGCACTGTCGATTGATCCAACTCTTTAAGGTGCTTGTGATTTGAAGTGAGCACGGACCAACGATCCACGCAAAAAGTTGACAGGTACGCAGTCGCTCCTATGTACCAAACTAAGTACTTAGTCATGGCGAGCCTCAAAATCCATCAAACATACTATTTCAGCCTTTATGTGTCTTGATTGGAAAATATGGGGTGTTGCCCGATCATAAAGGAAGAGGGACTCCATGGATATCCCGAAGATTGGAATTCAAAGGCACTTGATGGGCTGTGTCACACAGCAACGACTGGCCTCTTGCTACTCGCTTCGACTTCTAGCTCACTATTTGCCACATGCTATATTTGCTACTTGCTACTGTGTTTTACATCACTTCCTGCTTTCGATTGTTCATGTATAGCCTAGCTTTATCCCTGATGATGTTATGCAGGTTTGTCCCTGATTCTTTTGACAACACTTTCACGCGGTTTACGCCCTTTTGTTCAACATAGCACGTTTTGTGTGCGTTCTTCACACATCTATGATGGATATCATTTAGGTCCTATGATTCATTTCCATGTCACCGTAGATTTTTGCAACCTGTTGGTTGGAGTTGACCTGAAAATTCGACCATGTTTTACCAGGCAGAGTGGGGTATTGCTTGAGAACAGTGTTCTCATACCATTTTGCAAACTGCTTTTGGGATGGCTGACATTCTAGCGATCAGGTCCCGGACAACATCAGCGTGATGGATCCAGTGTCTTGGTGGCCAGGAGGGGCCGGGCATGTGTTAAGATCTGGGTGAGGAGTCGTGGCAGATGCGATCAAGTGGCTATAGATGTGTTCGATCTCTAGATGCGCATGGCCTTGCGCAGGTACACAGGGCTGCAAGCAGAATATCAGTAAAGTCAAGAAGATGAAAGGTCCTCAGAATCATTTGATCCCGAGAACAAAGTATCCACCGACAGTGCGGAGATCAAACACACCATGTTCATTATGAGCACTTGCTGTCCAACGTGGTATCAGCCCATGATAAGCATTCGTTTGCACCCATTTGGCAGATTTGAATAGAACAATTACTCTCCTGCAAACTGACCTGAATTGTAAAGTCCACCATTTATAGCGGGTCTACCTACTAATTACAACGTATGATTTCTAGCTTCCATGTTCGTTTCCCAGAGGGTCTAAGGGTTTCCAATGGTTTCCAGTGAAGTTGAACCAATAATAAGGGACCATCACCTGGGTTCCAACCAAAACCCGGGTTAGTTACGTTTATACTTGGCCCGACCCAAAGTCGTTTTCTCATTTCCGTCATGAAGGCCGCTGCAGCTACAGGGGAGTTCAACAGAAGAAGTTCTCAGGTAAGGGATGCTCAGCGATACCCAATTGTAGTCTCAAGTACTACTTAGTGAGTATACTTGTTGACATGTTGGAATGGAAAGCATGTCTGGAATGATCTTGTATTCAGCGATGCCTATAGCGATGCTTCTCGATGCCTCCAGCAATGCCCAAAAGTGCCCACAGTAGTCAGGTACCCACCCGTTGGCAGATCAAGTACGATCATAGACATCAATGATCATCATAGTCCCATCTTTAATTGTTCCTTCACAAAGACCGCCGTGTCCACATCATGCATGCATAAGTTTGGGATCAAGATTCACACACAGGGTTTTGACTACAACCCACCTGAGTGCCTGTGCTCCACCTACTGCCCCTTTCTAAGAGCCCCCAACGTTCCAAGCGGTGGATACACCCGACCGCTTCACATGGCAAGGTGAAAGTTGTCAGTGAGCTGCGCTCGTCGAGTGACCCAGAGTTCCCAAAGGGAGGAATCTGCAGGTTGACCAGCTAAACTCCCTACTATTTCATGGTGATTCGAAGCATAGGTTCTTTTTTTTTTTTCGAAGGACCAGCGCAGGTGGTCAGCTGATATTGGCTTAGGAATAGGTCAGAGCGTTGCAAGGGATCCATTGGGCAAGCTCTGAGTGTATGAGACCAATCGCAGCCAAGCATTCCAACCTGCATCCTAAGATGCTTTGGATTACATTGGATTACCATAGAACCAGGATAGAACAGCAATCAGCGTCAATGAACATCATAGATGGTCAACGCTAGGAAGATGTCATTCCATTGAATGTTGAAACTTCCCACATTTTTGTGTGGACATTACAATGTAACATGTTTGAATGCGTCGAGCCACGGAAGGCCGCGGAAGCTTCACGGAAGTGTTTCTTTCGCGGAAGCTTTGCGGAAGGGACGTATGATTGTATCTCAAGCTTCGCAGAAGCTGGCGGAAGCTGGTTGTAGTAAAAGTTGCTTCGTGGAAGCAACAGTGCCCACAGCGGAAGCATTCGCGGAAGCTGGAACAATGTCCAATCAAATGATCAAGGAATAACAAAACCCCATGAAATTTCATTTTTTTTAACGATCGAAGGCCATCAAACATGATGAACACATTTATATCCTTAGATCCATAGATCCATAGATATAAACACATATAAATCATATAAACGCCATAGATCCATGTCATGTTTGGCCTTGCAACGGCCGAGGAACGAAACGGTGCTCTGGAAGCAGCCAAAGATGGGAGGTGGGAGTCGTTGATCTCCTTGGGGGTCGGGGATGCTGTTGATCCTCGTGGGGACCAAGGAAGATACGGCGATGCTACAGGTCATGATTTTGAAAAACGGTGCAAACAACATCAAATGACACATCCATATTACTATTACGTGTGTATACAAACATATATATTGAATTTATATACTGTATATATTGTTTATAATATATATATATATATATATATTATATACGCTGTTCTTTTTCAGGGTATAGTGTCATAATATGATGCATGTTTAGGGCATACACGGCCATACAAACGCATACACCCATTTTTTGCAGTATCAATTGATAGCATGGAATATATCGATTCTGAAGAGGCTTTCAAGTCTTGTAACAAGCGGATAATCGATGTATTCCTAGTATTTTTTGCTTTCACCATGCCTTTGGGTTGGTTGCAGCGACATACTGCATCCTCCATGGTTCCTTTTTTTTGTCCGTGAGGCGTGTTTAGCTTCCTGCTGCTCGAGGCTTGTTGCCGCTCGAGTATCCATTTGCCCCGCATTTGCTGTTGTCATTTGGGATCATCCCAGTTGGAAATGGTTGAACGATGGGTGATTGGGTTGAAGGGACGGTAGTATTGAAATGTTTGTTTGGGGGGAAAAGCATAGACGTAGATCCATAGGGTCATGCCCTAAAATGGGGTACCCCCGTGGTTATCATCCAGTGTATTAATCATTTCTAGATATAAAGCCAGCATTACAGTTGGTATATTCACTATTGTTGCTGAGAATCCCCCTATTATTAACGATTGTCAACCATTAATAAACCAACCCATGTTGGTCGGGTTCCCAATGCCTTGAGACGCTATGTTCCCACTCACGGCTCGGCGCCACTTTCATAGTCAGCTGGTTGCTGTCCCAAGACTTGGCGACCAACTTGTGGGCCCGAAAGATTGCGATGGTTGGTAACTCGCCCTCATCAAATGGCGAGCTGGGTCAAGCAGTTAACCAACAGGCAACAGGCTGGTTAAATAACTGATTAATGGTTAATGATATGGGGGTAACCAACAATTGTAGGGGATATACCAGCTATACAAGGCGTTGGTTACTAACCAACGAATGGTTGATATTACTGCCATAATGGGTATGACCAATGGTGAATATCAATGGGTAAGATACTTGGCGGCCAATGGTCAATCATCAGATGGCGAGCTGGGTCAAGCAGTTCACCAACCAATTTCATGGGGCACAATAACCCGTAATAATAGGGAAAACAATGCTTAATGATGGGGAAGCAGGGGTACGGGGTTTTGACCCAAAGCCAGATGGGTATGTGCCTGGCGCCATGACGGGTAACCAGCCTAGGCCCCACCAAAAAATGATCATTTTACCCGGATACCATTGGTTGACTGGGGCTACCACTATTTTGGCACATACCCAGATAACCACCGTGAACCTTCATCCTTCAATAGTTATATAACCACCGTTACCCACCATTAACCATTCAAAACGATGGAATCAATGCTACCGTATGCTTCCAATTACCGGCCAATAGTAGGTAACCAGATGGTTTTTGCCATTGATGTTTGGGGGTTGCTACAAATTGGTCCATGACAGGATGGGTCAACACCATCCAAAGTCGGTGAAAGTCCCAACAAAGACTAGGGGCGTACGATATTTTCCCACTGCCATGTTGGTATTTCATTTGATCCTGTAATGTGATTCCTTATCAATGGTTCCGCCTCCAGTTTAGCCAGCATCGCCATGTTCGTCAGATGTTGCAATGACATCTGAATCTTTTGGAAGTGACTGTAGTTTTTGTTCACACCACGCGGCACATTTCTCTAGCCGTTTTGGCTTACAGAAAATAAAACCCCTGCTGCTGCGCTAGCGTTTCCTTCGATGTTTTCCAAGCAGCAGTTTCGGTTCTGGAGCACATTCTTGACGAGAGGGACGGGCGAGGAATGCTTGGACCACTTTCTCACCGCAGTGATGGACAATCCAGAAAGCTTTGAGCTTTTTGTAAAGCATGTGCGTGAAGCCACATATCCAGACGTCCTCGAGAGAGATACAGCGCAGATGGAGCCTGCCGCCGATCCTATCCGTCCCATGTTGCAAGGTCCAGTCCCACGCTGCAAGAAATGTCATCGGTACAAGATCAGCTTGTGATCAGGTGCTGTAGTTGCACCTCACATTGTGCAGCAATGAAATCTGCCCAGCAATTGATTGCTCATCGCTAGCGGCTTTTATACCCAGGCCCAGCGTTTTTGAGTGACATTGCATGTTGGGTAGATATAGCGAATCGCAGGGTTTCGCTTTTTTGTTAATTCTTGAATTTTCAAGCGAGTGGAAGAAACATCGGTTCCCACCGCTTTCCTCCGCAGACAGTTTAGCCAAACCTTTGTTTGACGGTCAAGCCCAAAGGCACATCTCAAGAGAAATTTTTGATTTTCGACTGTCGCGGAGCGGTTGAATGACACCAGCTAAGCAGAATGGTCAGGGTTCCGTTTCAATGTTTGACACGCGCAGCCCAACTGTTTCAATGCCCAGAAGCCAGCGGAGAACACCCGTTGCGGCGTCAGCTGATCCGGCTATGCTCAACCAGGTTCACAGGAACGTCAAAAGTTGAGCACGCCACAATTTTTATGTGGGTCAGAATTCGAATCTCAGTAGCTCACAGATGTTTGCCATAATTTCCAATTTGTTTGAGCCAGTAAACTTTCAGATTGCTGAATTTTGACCTATGTACTCAGTTGCAGTCAGCGCACTGACTACAGTGATTCTATTCATACCCCAATGCTTCGAATGACAGGGAAGCAAAACGCGTTCGTGGCGGTCGAGACTAGTTTTTGCATGCTGGCTGCAGAGATTCCAAGGTTTTCCTACAAGTTTGGGGCTTGTAAAGCTAGTAAGAGCCGGGATATACCATATCATTGTTGTTGTTGCTTGTTATCCACGACAATAGAACCACTCCGCTATTGACCACTATTAAGTACTGAACCTCACTGTCGATATCAAGCAACTTGTGATAGTGGTGAACCGTCTCAATAACGGATATGACTATCACAAGTTTTTCGTCAATTGATTGTCATTTCTGGTCAATGAGTACCATCACAATCACCGTGGTTGAGAATGATACTCATTAACACCTATGAATTGATATGTGATAGTGGTCTTACTATGCTGATATTCATTCATAATCCATCTTAAGCAAGTTGTGGTGAATCAAAACATATCATGATCACCAACCACAAATGCAGCAACTTCTGATTCTTCAATCCTGACCACATGGGTCTCCCCGAGCCGAGGCCGCTGTCATTCATCAACCATCAAGGCTCAATTGTGATCACTATTGAGCGACAGTTGATCACTGGTCTACCGTATCCAACCGTTATCAACCATAGTCAAGCCAGATTAATTGGTTGGAAATAGCCATGTTTTTTGAATAGCAATGGCTCAGTAGACTCAATAGTGATTATAGCTATGTTTTAGCCAACAGTTAATAACCATTTGCAGGCCATCATAAGCCGCTCTTGGACCATTGTTAATCAAGAATTAACCATCATCAACCATGACTATCAGTCAATACACCATGGCAACCTTGTTAAGAAAACGATGACCAGTGTTTATTCATTAGTTTTCTATTCTGAACTCTGAACCATCCATAGTAGAAATTGCTTAGTAACCATGAATTGGTAGACTATAATCAACCATTGCTTGTAGTGATATCCATTCTTAAGAGTAGTATGTACTTCTAACATTATTATTAATATTGTTTGCTTGAGGAATCAGCCATTAAGAGCCATTAATGATCGTTACTATCAGTATCTATTCATAAACAGCCATTAATCCTCCAACTTATTATTCAACAACGCTATAAATCAACCATTGTAACCATGATAAATGGCTGTTATAATTACTGTTGATAACCATTGCAAATCAACCATTACCATCACGTAATGATAACCATGGTAACTAGTTAGTACATGACTAATAACCATTACCATTAATACCATTTGAGAGAAAGGCTAAACTCTCCGTAGTTAACTTTAGTCTTCGGCTGGAATATCTTCAGAAATGGCTCCGGGACCTGTAAAACGATATAGTATGATATAGTGAACTCCCAAAAACGATAACGTCACAAAACACTGGGAAACAATATAGTGAACTCCCAAAAACGATAACAATTGAGATATTCCACAATTTTAAATTGAGGTTTTGCCGCTCGCTCATTTGATGATGTTATTACTGTTAAGAACAATTTCTTAAGCCATGTTCGAAATCTTTACGTTGCGCCGGACAACGGTTTTACAGGAGCCCCGGGTCATTGGCCGTCGCCCAGAAAGCACCACACGCGGAGAGGCGGAGTTCCGCGGTCACTCTTCAGTCCGTGTGTGTGTGTTAAGGTGGTTCATTCACCATTCGGTCATGAAATCTGTGGACAATGATTAGGATGCTGGTTTAGTTAAGGCTAAACGGTTACTATTAATGGTCGTTAATGATAGGTGGTTTAGTACATGTCAATTGCAGAACCTGCCGGTTAGATCCGTTGGCTTCGCCACGTCAGTATAGTTAATCATAAAGGTTTTATAGGGATTATAGGGATTTTACTGGGATTTTATATGGATTATAGGGTTTTATAAGGGTTTTAAATAGTAACCACCCCAGTGATTTCACCAAAGTTACCCAAGTGAGGAGTACCACTCTGTAATGGTTGAGTCACCACCTCAATGTAGGTGTTTTCATGGAGCCCTATGCTTCCAGTTACCATGAAGTGCGGGCTGGTAACCAACCCTAGCTACAACAGCTGGCAGAAACCAGCTGATTACCTACTATTTCATGGTAACTGGAAGCATAGGACAGGTCATTGGTGGTTAATGACTATTGCAATGGTTATTTGGTTGATATATATATATATATTTATATTTATATATATATATATATGGTTGATCACTGCTTAGTTAATGGTTGATGAATGGCCGTGAGCCATGGCTTGATTGGATTGAATTGAGTTAAGTGTTGATGGTTGATTAATGGTTGATGAATTGCTAAGGGGGTTATCAGCGGTTGACGAACCTATGATTACTGATCACTACTTCGAGCTATTAACTATGGGACAACTGGATTTGATTGTGGAAACCACTGTTAGATATAAGTCAGTATAAAATTGATTGAGTATTAGTGAATACTTTGGGCTGGTACGATTCAGAAGTTTGTCACGTTAGCTAATAACTGCTCAGCAAAACCGTCTTTTGTTAAACAGTTACTTCGATTATATTTGAAGATGTTTAACGTCAACTGGCTTAAGTCCTAGCTGTTGATCATCATTTTTATATGTCCCAGCAAGTGCTTGCTGGTTCACAATTTGTTTACGATGGGTTGCTGATCGAATCATGGTTACGCCTTTTCAGCTGCGGTGTTCGGTCATCAACTGGCGGTGCAGATTTGCGACAGAACCGGTGATGGACTGGATACAACTATGACTGGTTGGTTGGTGATTTGATGACCTTCAGAGGGGTGGTTCAACGATGAGCGAGTGGGTTTATCCAAGAAAAACAAGTGGCACCATTTTGAAGTGGTCAAAGATGACCAATAACAGATGAAATGCGGTTAATCGCTCAATATTTGGCAAGAACAATGACCAAAAACAGCTCTCTGGTCAATGATGAAGGATTGCTGATTACTGTGAAACTGTCAATGATCATCAGTGAGTATAGTGTCAAAGCAATTCTTACCGATTCTTACTGGTTAATGATACTTTAAAACAGTATCTCATGGACCCCTTGTCAACCGCAATGAAGCCACACAATTATACCCCAGTTGCACATGTGAAATGCGCAATTTTGAGTATTTGCAAAACCTGTGCTGATGAGCAAGATCCAGCACTATCCTGCTTACATAGATTGGGACATAACGAACAAGATAACTAACTGGCGCATCAGTCCATCAACCGTGCTTTATGCTCCACTTGCACGCATGCTGCATTTGTTTGCAGGTGAACCGAAGGCTTCGTTGCTCCGAAGGAATGGAACGTAGCATTGTAGGTGCAAATGACATGCAGGTTTGCGCTTGGGACCGGCTCTTGGTAAAAAAACAACCACGTATGTTGTGATGATCATAGTCATAGATGTTTCACAACCAACTTCCATCAGCACATTGACCGTGGACTGCAGGGCAAGTGAATGACACTGTAAACGCAAGCCCAAGGAAAAGCAGACATCAAATCACAAAGAGCATTAACGGCAGGCACCGGGCAGCTACTGTAGATGCAATGGCCATGAAGCACAAAGAAGTATTTGAACCCAAACAGCGGCAATCACACAAGTCAAGAGCTGCAGAAATTCAACATGTCGCAAAACATTTCAACGCAGTATACAGTCAGTAAATACATCAACCCTATAAAACGGCTTCAGACTTGTTACAGCCCGCATTCAAGCATAGGTATGTAATATATTTGGATCTTATTCTGTTTGTGTTGACGCGATACAAAGCCTTTCCTTTTCTGAAAAGCATTTGGACCCTCATTCAAAAAAAAACGAATCACTCAACCATCGAAAATCAGCATATGTTCCTTCTCCCTAGGTGAGCTTCTGAACACAATGGCTGCAGCAGTGCATGCCCGGTGAGCGATGGAGGTACCTCCGGTACCCAGCTGTTTGGGGCCAGTGCGCTGGAGCAATGCTGACATATCTCCAGTGTCCTGGGGCATGTCCCTCACCCAGTTCAATGACTTCGTGGCTGCTTGTCGCATGACTCCCTGCTGGGCTTTCGCCTGCGAGAAAGGCCATGTGAACCTCTACGAAGTGGTGGCCTCTTTGGTGAAGCCTTGGACCCGCAACACCGGCTGCAGCATCGCCCTGCGGATGAATCCTGAAGAGCCACAGGTGGCAGAACTCATGGTGTCACATTCATGGCTCGAATGCATGGATCAGTGCTCAGAGGCCCTCAACAAGTACTGCACTCGACAGAAACTGCTGAGGGCCGTGATTTTGTGGTTCTGTGCCTTTGCTCAGTACCAGCCTGGTGATGAAAGTGGCGATCGAGGTCCTACGGTAGCGGAGCAATTGTCAATGGATCCCTTTGGCTCAGTGATTCGTAACCTCACCCCCAGCAGCTTGGGGATGGTGGTGATACAGACCTCTTCCGCAGATGTCTACACCAGACTTTGGTGTGTCTATGAGATTGCGGAAGCCACGGGTGCTAAAGTGCCAGTGAAGATGGCATACAGCCAACAGGCCTTAGAGACACGGAACGGAAGCTTTGAAGAAATGCTCCGCGCGAAAACCTCGCGTGCCAGTTGCCGAGACCCGGCAGATGAGAAGATGATCCGTGAAAAGGTTCAGCAATTGGGTGGCTTCTGTCGATTAGATTGCATCATCTTCGAGTTTCGCTTGAGGGCATTTGAGGAGATGATGCATGAACTGCAAGAGTCCACTAGAGAGCAGCTACGATCAGAGATTCAAAAGCTAACACGGCTAGACATTGCTCGTGCAGAGACCGTGATGCAATTCGCCACAGGTGGGCTAGCTGTCATGGCTGGGATACCGGGTAGCACTGGTGGCACTGGTGGCGTGAAGTGGATGCTATGCTGTGTGCCCCTGGTCATCGCATTGGTCTGTCTTGTTGCCGTTCCCTTCATTGCCATGGCAAGCAACGAAGACGTGCCACAAGAAGACCCGCGACCAGAACCATTTGATCCCTTGAATCAGCCAATCTCAGATGCGCCAGCAGCACCTTCGCATCTGTGGCTGTGGGTCTTGGTCCTTGGGGTCCTTGCCCTTGCCGTGGCTGTTGGGGTCTATGCCTGCCGTTGGGGCCGTCGCAAGGCGACGGCCGAGCCACCTGGCCCAGAGCCGGAGCTCGTGGGGCGCAGCACAGGCGACGAGGAGGAGCCGGGTGAAAGCGACGAGGAGGTCATGCAGCAGCGTATGGCCATGGCTAGGGAGATGGCGCCGCAGCTCTTCAGCTGAGAATCCGTAGGGATGCGTAGGGATCCATTCGAGCTGGAGGCCCCACTTATAAGTTGGTTAAGGTTTGTCATTTTGCTATAGTTATATCTGTTATAACTGGTATTTACATATGATTTATTAACCAAGTTAGCTAAACTAGGGGGCACAGCCTTGTAGGTAATGTTTGGGATGTCAGCTTCAAATCTTTTCCTTGTACTTTCTGATTCTTTTGTGGAACTGCACCACTGAAAGTATGGAGAGCTCATAGAGGTCATGGCACAAGCTCATGAAGCTCGCAGTTTCAGTCGTCCAGAGAGGGCATGCCTCGGCTGCGTGTCTCTGAGACGTCAAAAATCCAGTGCAGCAAGGCAGTCAAGAGTTGCTTTAACCTGGACATGGATCAACGTCGGGGTTTGTCTCAAAATCAGGGATGCCGATGCTGTAATGATGATTTGGATGATTGATAGAGATTGATAGATGATTTAGGTACCTGCTGATAGATGATTGATTTAGATGACTGGTGAATAATTGGCATATTATTGATAGACTAGTGAACAAAGTTTTTGCCGATATAGATGATTTAGATGTCAATCATACATTTCATTCATTTGATGACTCCCAGCACAGCTTTTCGACAATTTGAGGTGATTATATGTTCGTCCCCAACCACTACTGCGCTATGGTTGGGATCTTGACAGATGGTTCTCATGGTTGAACAACCTAACCATGTTGTTGGCCATGTTTTACCAACAAGCATGTCGGATGTTGTTACCGGGTACATTGTAGATGTTTCGAACCCAGTCAAACCTTTGGTTGTTGGATGTCGTTGGTAAAAAACATAGTTTATACCGGCGGATGGTTGAATAACCCAAATAACCATTATTACCAACCATGTATAGCCCAAACATAACCTAAATAACCCACAAATAAACCCTTTGGCTGTTGGTAAAAAGCATGTAAAAATCATGTTCTACCAACCAAAATGACATCATTGTGGTAAACCCTTTGGTTGTTGGTAAAAATCATCATGGTAAACCCTCTGGTTGTTTTTGAAAACCAATGGTTTTAACTGTTATTTTTGAAAACAACATGATTGGTTATGCTTGTTGGTTTTAAAATCATGTTTTACCAACCAAGCATTCTGGTTTCATCAACCGTTTCACCCGCGCCTCGCCATAGACCTTTGATGCGACGGACCGGTTGAATTGCAATGAGGCGGCGGATTGGACTCGACAACGGTTGCGGTGAAGATTTTGGTGAAGATAAACCAAGGGGTGTAATTTGCTCAATGAGTTTGTATAATGAATTTGATCAATGGGAATTGATAGATTTGTTTGTTCCAAGATATTCCAAGGGTTTAATAACCAAGGTGAACTAACCACTTCCTCAATATACCTTTGCGTTGTGAGTTTACGTGAAAATTCTTGGACCAAACATATGCGCTGATACATACTGATACAGAATGCGCTTTCACAGCTGTTGGAGACCCCCAAAAGACCGTTTCAAGCGTTTACTTATGTAGGGCAATCACTAATTTGGTGGGTTTTTTTCTAGTCCAGCAGATTGTGAGTTGAGTAATCATTGTTGACAGCATGTCAGAACTGGTACTGTACTGTAGGAAGCATGGATTCCAACGTGAGTTTCTGTTGAATAGGGTATGGCTTGGACACATTGAATATCATCAAATCCTTGTTCTGCATTGATTAGGTAAAGCTAAACTTGTTTTGTGAAATCTGAAGCCGCAAGGCAAGTAGCACATCAAAAGGTAATGTAACCATGTTGAAGCTTGCCAGGGAAATGATGGCTACCTTAAGCAACCATACCAATAGGCCAATGATGGTCCCTCTGGAAACATGTTGTTGATGATCAGCTATGATTTCACTCATCATTCTATAAGCATCAACTATCATCGATCTGGCCTTTAAACACTGCCATCATCAGCAGCTGTCGACTGACCATCAGCCAACCACCAACCATCAACCATCACCTAACCATCACTAACCATAATGAACCCCGAACTAATCATCAACTAACCATCCATGGAGCTCAGATCGAGTTGACTTGGCGACAACAGGTGTGGATCCTGGAATTTTGTTTGGGCGCAGCGTCTCCGGATGGTGGGATGATTAAGGATGGTTGATGATGGTGGACCATGTGAGGGTTTGTCAAGATAGGTGAACTCCAAAATAATCTATTTCACAATCTATAGTTATAAACCAACCACCGCCATGTGAATGATGGAGATACTAATGCTGGTAGATGATGCTTGTGATATTAAGTGAATATGCTGGACATTTTTGGGTATTATAAAATAGATTACGACCCCGGTAAAATCTTGGACTAGCCATGCGTATGAAATAGATTACGACTCCAGCAGTCTTGGTAAATGATGCTGATTGGTGAGTACCTCTTGTTCGTGGGGGAGGCAGAAGCAGAAGATACGGGTCTGTCCATAATATGCTGTTCACATTGACATGGTGTTCCCCCAACCAGCCAATGCTATGGTCCACCAATAGCTTGCAGGCATTTATGCCCCCATGGTTGAGTGACCGGCACAGTGAACTGCTTTCACCGTTTTCCTTGCTGTTTACCCCCACTACCCGGGGTTCAATAGTATGGATGACTCTTGGATTTCAATGATTGGCGATTGTTCCTCTTACATGTACGCGAGTCTAGCAAAACAAACACACAAATACGCACCATCTCTACTAATCTCTGTCATTCCACCGGTTTTCCTGGACACCTGGCATCATCTCATGGAATTTCTCCAAGGACGCCGGGGCGGAGTGGTACAAGGTGCCGCTCATGGACATGCAATTCCCCGCCAAGGCGGGAGCTGGCGTCAAGGGAGGTGACACCTGCCATGATCCCAAGGTTAACAGCAGAGTTCAGTGATTGACAACTGATATGACATGGTTACTTGACGAACTACAGCATTCTATATATAGTGATTAAGTACCACGATGATATAAATGTTATGGCATGGTGGTTTGATATGGTGTGTGTTTCTCGAGTCATAGGGGACCCCCGAAATGGATGGTTTATTACTATTAGGGGTAAATAATTGGAGGATTGCTGGGTACCCCCATTCCAAGAAACCACCACATAATGTGGTTATGCTGGCTGGCATGGTTACATCATGGTTAATTGATTGGTGTGTTGTTGCCGTCGATCAATATGTTTGTATTATTTGTTAGCTGCACATGTTCAGGTAATGTAGTGATTACAAACGGCTGCTGCTGGTTTATAGATGGTGAATAATGCTTCGTAAGTGGTTGTTGATAGGCAATACTGGTCAGGAAGAGGCGATAACAACCAACAATAATCCAGCAACAATGTTTCAAAGAAGATCCATTTGCTTATGAACCATTGATTATCTTTGACGTTAATTTTTATCATGATCGAATTAGGCTTTATTATCTTTATAGATCTCCCACTATTTTTTTCGAGCAAACTAGCCACATGTAGATCTATCTAATCTAGTTGAGTCTAAACTAGCCTTATAGGAACACCATGTCGGTGTGGAATGAGGCTTCATTAGGATTGGAACACAAATGGATGGGGCGCATGTAGTAAGAATACTCTTGTTTTGGAACATGTATGACTACTTCCCGCAAATAAATCTCCACCTTGCCTTTGTTAACTTTTTTGCGTCCCAAGTATACCTTTGTGTTCTTGGGATATGTTGGTTATTCCTCCTCGCTTCTCCCGTTGGTTGCCAAAATCCCTGGCTGAATCTATGTTTCCCGCAGGACTCCCCCGGTGGCAGCCTGGTGTCGCTGGCTGCCGCAGGTGTGCCTCTTCCAGCTTCGACCGAAGCAAACCAGCCCAACGGCCGAAGCTTCTTGGAGCAAACCGTTGATTTTTTTGTTAAGCACTGTACTAAGAAGTAAGATTGATTCACGGCTGATACTGGGAGATCCAGTTGTAGTGGTAAATCACCTGCTATGGGTGGTCAGCGTAGTGGTGGCCCATGTATCTTCCAGGCTGGTTGACTCGTGCTGCATTAATGCATAGGCCATCGGCTATGAGCTCTTCTTGATGACTTCATTTTGTGTGCGTGTGTGTGGAAGCCACGTGTTCGGAGAAACGAGCGGCCAGGTGCAGCCTAGCAGAGAAAGATTCAGTTTTTTTACAGTATTTTTTTTCGGCTTGTTTAGATTGGCAAGGAAGAATCGCAACCTCATGAAATGCATAGCAACGACCGCAAGTGCTCGATAGTGCTTCGATATTTGCCTCCGTCATTTGAGTTCAAAAACGTCAGTGTGCAGGCAATTGCCATGAAAACCCAAATCACAGTCAAAGAAACAATTTTTTGTTGATAAAACTTGAGTCCTCCCCCGACCACTCACAGTGACAGGTGCATTGCTTGATACAAAACAACTACAGTGGAGTTTTGATGATTCCTGCGGCAGTTGCTATTACTTGTTTGAGGGATATCTCGAAATGTAATCAAACACACGGTTGCATCAAATTGTCCACAATTTGGTAACGCAAACTATCCAATGTTTGAGTATTTTGATGCAGGGATGGTTTTTTCAGTGTTGGCAATGCCCAGAACGATGAATTGCCTCAGTTCCGGGAAAGAAAAATAGACTGAGAAAACGTAGCATGCGCTGGATATTGTTCGTTACAATGCTTGTTTTACAAAGATTATCCCGCTTCTTCAGCTTGCAACCATCGAGATGAACAAACCAACAACGAATGTACATTGTGATCAGCCAGCATGTTGTGAATCGAGACCTGTTGTCACAACGCATCAGCCCTTCCGCGTTCTCGCGGTACCAAGGTCCTCATGCTGCCACCAAAGCAACGAAAGAAACCACTTCGACGAGCGATCTGGGTCTGCGGCCGAAACACCTCCTCTGTGGTTGGCATTGGTTGTATACGCTGACTATCAACAATCAAGGATCAACTCTGAACCAAAGAATCACCAAACGTCCTTTTAATCAGTGATATTTCGGTTTTGGAGGCAGATATTGAAAAGGACTTTCCTTTCCTGAAAGATATCAGTGGTACCTCTAGACCTGCCATCAGCTTTGACTGAGCTCTGTATCATTGGCTGACCAGCTCCTTGCAGTGTAAACCAAGCAGTTTTCTTCCGGGATTCGGTTTGCTGGAAAACGCTGCTTCTAAACCCGATGACCTGCCGGTTTTCATTGGAACAAAGACCTGTTGACCAAGCAGTACAAGCAGTGTGGTGGCCAGCTTCGGGCTGAAGTCACCCACGCTATGGCAACTCACATTCCTACGGACAGCAGCAACTACCATCAAAACAACAGCCATTTGCCAGCATCCCATTAGTTATAGTCTAAAATATGTGCTTGCAAATGTAATTCAGTAACACGATATTAGAGGATCACCAGCAACACCAGCACAGAAATTTGCAGAAGCACCCCGACTGCTGAGGCACATTGGCAAGAAGATCCTTTGGAGGACAGGAACATTTGACCTGTGTGGTCGGGGTCCAATGGCTGGGTAGATCCCACTTCTCGCATAGTGTAACATCATTAGTGACTATAGTCTTCATATAATGGCTACTGATGTTTAATAGTGACTATTAGTGATGTTTACTCGCTAATGACAAAGCATAGCATCATAGAGTGGATCCTTTTTTTGACTGGCAAGGCCCAGTCACCAGGTTTCTGAGCAGACTGTTCTTAGATTGATCATGGGCGTTGTTAAAATGATCACGATGCCACTATGAAGATATACTTAGTTACTTTGTATTTATTTGTCACTAGTATTGTCACTAGTTAATATACTAAAGGCCACTGTTTGAAAAAAAATAATCATAGTATTTATGTGTCACTAATCACTATATAATCCTCACCATGGATGGGGTTTTGATAAATCATGATTAGGCGGTCATCACTGACCGCCGATGTTCTTTTTCCCCACCTGCCAGGTGAGGGTTGTTAGATTTTATGTTAGTTGCCTGCTCCTTCTCCTCCTCCTCCTCCTCCTTCTCCTGTCCTCGCCGGACCTCAACCACGATGATCACTCCCCAGTGTTGCCTGCCGGACCTCAACCACGAGGATCACTCCCCAGTGTTGCCTGCCGGACCTCAACCAAAACCATCCACGCCCAGTGTTCCCTTCCGGACCTCAACCACGATCATCCACGCCCAGTGTTCCCTGCCGGACCTCAACCACGACCATCCACGCCCAGTGTTCCCTGCCGGACCTCAACCACGACCATCCACGCCCAGTGTTCCCTTCCGGACCTCAACCACGATCATCCACGCCCAGTGTTCCCTGCCGGACCTCAACCACTATCATCCACGCCCAGTGTTCCCTGCCGGACCTCAACCACTATCTTCCACGCCCAGTGTTCGCTGCAGGACCTCAACTCCCCTGCCAAAAGCTATGCCAGATAGAATGCCAAGAGCTATGCCAAATAGAATGCCAAAAGCATCCAAAAGCTATGCCAGATACAATGCCAAAAGCTATGCCAGAGAGAATGCCAAAAGCTATGCCAGATAGAATGTCAGAAGCTATGCCAGATACGATGCCAAAAGCTATGCTTTGGAGGTCACATTACGGTTTCAAAATTTCCCCGTCTAATTGTACCTTTTACACTAACCACGGAGGCTACTAGCCATTCTTCACCATCACCATCATTTAATCATCATCAACCATCGTGAGGCATCAATATGGTGGTTTCTCAGGTCACAGGGGACCCCCAAGTTGTGGCGGGTTCATTACTATAAATGGTTCAAAAACTGGATGATAACCGGGGGTCCCCAAACTGGTTTGAAAAAACACCATGTATTGTTTTCTTTGCGTTATTTCTGCTGGTTATCCCCTATGGTTTTTTCATTAACCATTAGAACCCCCTATGACTTGAGAAACCACCATGGTCATTAACCACAGTTCACCATTATTAATCAACCACTGTAATTCACCATTGTTGACCATCAATTCTCGATTATTAATCATTTTCCCCTTGAATTCATGCTATAATCCCCCATGATTCCTATTATGAGATCCCCTATGAATCCGTATTGTTTGCCTTTAGTATCAACCATCATTGAAGATCACTTGACCACCATTGTTTGCCTGCCGCAGGCTCCTGCGCATTGCGGTTACGGGTTGGGTTGCCCCAGTTGGGCTGGGACCCAGTGGTCTCACGTTTTTTATTTGCCAGCAGGCTGCCTGGTGATAGAAACAACTAGGTGCTTACCCTACCAACCGCCAGCTACCCTGGTGATAAATCTTTAGATTCCGTAGGTGCCTGCTTGAGGAACCAATGATTCTAAGCTCGTTACCCTGGTGATAGCAGCTGAGGTGGCTTCAGATGCTCCTGTGGCCGGTTCAGTGTCAGCTGCCTGCAGGTTATCAGCTCAGTCGCTGCACAGAATCAACTGATGGTCACCTGATGGGGAATTGATGGTCAGCTGACGGTTGATTGATGGTTAGTTGCCGGTGATTGTTGTTTGATCGTCCTTGATTGTGGCTCACGCTGGTTGATGACGGTCAGTTGATGGTTGGTGGTTGGGAGGGAGCGGTTTGGAGCCGCTCTGCCCTTTTGAAGGAATAATGACCAACTGATGATGAACTGATGGTCAATCGATGATGAATTGATGGTAAACTGATGATGAATTGAAGGCTATCTCCGTGGTTAAGGATGGTTAGTTGATGCGTAGTATTGCTTGATGATGCCTGGTCAAGATGAGTAGTAGGCAACCACGACCAATAAGCAATGAGAGTAAGAGCAGCCAGCAACCAACAGCAGTAGTGACAGCAGCCGCAATCATTTGCCTGTTGCCTTCCATATGGGTTAACGAACCAGTACAGAAGAGTTATATTATGTTGTATTGAATTGTTCGGTGATAGTTCCATTCACAATTGTTTGGTTTGCACCATTTGCCTGTTTGTTTAGTTGCATTTTTGTTGAAACCGGAAGTCTGGCAATGTTCAACCGGTTCGGTTTGAAAATGGTTTTGAATCCATACGGCTGTTTTTATCAGGACATGTGTTGTTGTCATTGTTGTTGTTGGTCGCCGTTGTTGCTGTTCGTGATTGCTTTACCAAGCACCACACCAAAAACATCTACTTACGTAGATGGTGCAATATGAAGCACATTATGACAACCTACTTCGCTGCCTTCACTTGCCAGCATTTGGAAGCAGAAGTGTGTTGCAAACGAGAAACCAAGATGTCCAATCGGACAAAGTAGGCACATACGGGCATGCCATCCATCACATGCCATCCATCGCATGCCATCCGCCGCACGTCATCCTCAGTTGAACCATGTGGTGTGCCACGACGCTGCCGCATGGGCCGCTGAGGTAGAGCCGTGGTGAGTCGCATCGTGCGCAGTTGGGTAGTAGTCCCTTTTCGGTGGTCGAAAACAGCTGAAACAATGGCTGGGCAATATGGCTATTGGTTACTGGTTAATAATAGGGGATAATAAGCAACAATACTAGGGGATATACCAGCTATATATGGCTATAGGTCAATATTAATCAACCAATTTCATGGGGGATAATGACCAACAATAATAAGGGAAACAGCCTGGTTAATGATAGGGGAATTAGGGGTACGGGGTGAACTGACCCACAGCCATATAGTTCAACACCATCAATCAAATATCTAAGATGTTTAACCATAATAGCGTTGTTGTTCCAACTAATTGCTTGACCACAGTTGTTTGACGCTTGTTCAAAGACACTTCAAACGAGTTTGTTATGAGGAAACATAGATTATAATAAGGAATCATGATCAGCCCCAGCAGGGATTACTTGGCTGTTCCAGGCCGGATTGGCAACCCTAGAAATGATCGACCGAATGAAGTGAGCTATATAACCAACACTTAGAGTTAACTTAGATATAACTGGGGGCAATTCCCAGTTATAGTTGGTACCACTCTGCAAATCAGCTCATTTGATTTCGAGCAACGGAAGTGTGACAGTTGGGAGGTACTGATGAGATCAAAATAGTATCTAGCTGTGGGTAGTGAGTGGACAGCCACAAACAAAAACCAACAAACCATCACTTGCTCAGCGAACTTGGGTCAATCATCTTGTTGCTGGTCGATTTCAACCAGCGATTGCTTGGTCTGAGCACCCCATGATGGCCAAGATTTCCGCTTGGGCGAACCCTGTCATCTCCGGACATGTCCACCCGGTGCAGCGTTGAGGTACTGCCACTGCCGCAGCTGCTTCCACTGGACTTCCGGCTCAGGGAGGTGACAATGAGGGAGCCGAATTTGGGGTGATGGTACCCTCAGAACCCGAGGATGACCAGGTTCAATGAGGGGAAACATATGATGAGCCTATGGGACACTCGGGGAAACCAGGGGAAAGCCATGAAAAAACCTATGGGAAACTCGGGGAAACCGAGGGAAATCCAACAGAAATCCATATGAAATCATCAAGGTCTCGGGGTTCCGTTTGAGAATCATATGCCTGGACTTGAGCATGGAAACCCAACTGGCCCAACTGGCAATGCGATTCACCAATAAAGATATGGCGAGTTAGCAAGTTTGGAACCGCCCCATCACCCGTGATAGCTGTCAGTCTGATTTGGGGATAGTTTGGGTACATGAGGCTAGGAGGGTATGTTTTCATTGCACGTACTTTGCGGAATATTTTGAGAAGGATGAGCTGCTTTTTGCGCATATAGGAACATAATATATCGCCCTTTGACTTTTTGAGCAGATATCTAAATACAACGATGATTGAACAAGCCAGCTGTGATTTGCGTTGGTGTCTTCACAGACAGAAGTGCAGGTATCGGAACTGCCCAATACGAGCACTGAGCAGCTTGGATGCCAAGTCAAGCTGTTTTTGGTGGGCAAAGTGTAGCTGTGGATCACCACCATATGATCCGTGTTTGTTCCTATTCTTTCGGACAATGTACTGAATAATCAATGAACAATTTGTGATCCACAGTGAACACATGCAGTTGGATGGAGTTGCTTCCTGGTGAGAGGCAGGATGTTTTTTCAGGAAGCAAAAACATGGCCTTCTACCTCTTGGAACACCTCGTGGATTCGGTGACTCCCAGCCTTCGCAAGGTGACAAGAGGTCTAATCAACCGCCCCATCGGTGATTGCCACATGGCTTTGTTCATAACCGGTGGTACCGACTGACCATGCAACAGCCTAGCTGGGCCTAGCTAGTAATAGGGAAAACTACCAGTTTTGGGTGGTACATCATTTATGGACAATCCCACATATTAAAACGAGTGATTTTCAGCAGGTGTTGTTTCAGGCAGTTACTAGCATGGAAAGGTAGCAAGCTTGGCAAGCTCGGCCAGCAGCTTGAACTTCTTGGTGCGATCAGTGAGATCCCTATACGCAGCGCCTGGTTCTCCTTGATGGTGAATGATGCTTCGATATGGTTCGAAAAGTCATTTACCATTATCATATGCATCATACAGTCAGTAGCCATGAGGTTGTTTGGGCTACTAGAAGTCTGTACAGCGTTTGTTTCGCGTTTGGGAGTAACTCCATGGCCTGAAGCGGGTCGGGGAAAAAAAAACGCGGTAAAAATCGACCCAGGAATACTCTTGGCCAGGCCTAGGAAGGATATGTTTTTTTTTTGTTGGTTGCTACTGGTGCTGCGCATATGCTTTCCCATGATTCACCCAATCTTGCGGATCAGCCGTACTTTGCGATGAGGCATTTTGAAGCACACAATGCGGGATCGCTTGTTTGGTGCTTGCAAAGAATAGATACATACCCTGATTTTTCAGATTGATCACATTCATTTACTGCTCAAATCTGAGTAGAGAGTGACCCAGGAACACACCGTAAACGGTCAGCGCAATTCCCAGGTTGCCGTTGATCTTGGTGAGTCAAGCAGAAAGAGAAGAAGATGTGAGGACGGACCAAGCCCAATTTGAATAACCTTAACGTTTGTACGCCTTGGCCCCTCGGCCAAATATCAAACACCCCCTCGTCTCCCAAGAAAAGTATTGTTTCCCACTGAACCGGGGGAGCCAGAGATGTCCCACAAGATGTGACATGCTTCGATCATGAACAGCTGGATGTACAACAAGACCAATGAGTTGGAATCATTGTGCCACAACAGTTGGGAGTTCTTTCATGACAAGTCTAGGGCCAGTGAGACTTACACAATGGTAGAACTTGAGATAGTAGAATGTTCCAAAGTGAAGGGTAGGACAGGATGATGTGATTCCAAATCTTTAGCTTTGGTGGGACTATCCGTAGATTTGTGGTACGCCCACCAAAACGTCAACGTGTTCTTGTTCATGAACACCCTGGCGTTTATTGGACAACTCCCTTTTAGTCCATGTTTGAGAATCAATACCCCAAACACTTGGAAACTTCAAGTGGTTTTCATGCCTCCCATGTCACTGGCATCTCAGAAGGGCTTGCTCCCATGTCGCTGGCCATTCTTCCACCACCTTCGGACGACTTTCTCCAAATCCATCGCTGCTACATCTTTGCATCGCTGGCTGATCACTCGGTAGCTTATGGTGGGTTGTGGTGGGTTGCAAGGGTAGGTGCAGCTGATGGTGAGAACCACGTGGCAAATTGGCATGAAAACCTCAAGTGTCGGGCTTTGCATGACTGTTGTTGAGGGACGTAAACAGCGGGCCACCACAAGGGGAGAGACTGAACCATGAACGACGGTAACCTGCAAGAAAGGTGAGCCATGATTTATGGTGAACTCCGCATATCTTAGGCAATGGTCCTCAGTCAACTGCGATGTAGTCGAGCATGCTGTACAAAAATGTACGAAATCCCTTTTCACTGCCAGGTAATTCACCCAGACTGGCTGGTGGCTTCCAACACCTTTTATTTCCCTAGTAATCATTAACAAATGGTTGGTTGACCAATATTTTTCATAGGGGTTCAAACCACCAGCCAGATGTGGTGATCATTGATGTAGTTGATTCATGCTGGCACCCTGCTCCATGGCCTCAGTAATCCACCAACCAAACAGCTGGTTCTGGCGAGGATTGCTGCATTGCAGCTGCGAGCTGGTGGCAAAGTGCGGCCGCAGCTCCCAGTTGCGTGTGGAATTCCATCAGTGACCATGACTAGGTTAATGGTGTTAAACTGGATGGCTTATACCCACTAATTTAGGTTTTTAGTGTTTTTGGGATATGATTGATTTACCATATAACCACTCAAAATATTTTTTAGCAAGGGATCTATAAGCCACCAAGTAAATCATTCAGGAATGACTACTACAGGAACCGGCTCATGATCAGCCTTGATCAATTACTGTTAATTACATATGGGGGTTTCTCAAGCCATAGGGGTAACCCCGCTGTCATCCATTAATAGTCATTTGATGTCAAGTATAGTAAGAAACCAACCATTTGGGGGGTTCCCCATCTTAAGAAACCACCATATATCAGATGGTTGTTTGTTTCATCTTATAACCATTCATAATAGCCATGATGCAACATTGTTTAACCATTATCAGGTGTTATCATCTATCATCATTGATAATTTGTCATTGTTCACCATTCCCTATCATCAAACATTGCGTAATGTAGTCATTAGCATGTGTTTCTCATTTATCCCTTCATCTCTATTGTCATCAAACATGATTCATGCACTAACCATGACAAACCATCATTTGTCCTTTATTGCCATGATAAGATGCTACCTTTGTCATCAACCATGAATGCGATGGCACCAAACAACATCCATGACATGAACCGATGGTCTCACAATCATCAGATTCGTCAAACATGCCATGCTATTATGAACAGCATGTTTTCTGATATGGTTCATTGTCACAATCATGACATGAATTGACAATGTAATTATTATCAACCAGGATAGTTTTAGACAACCTAATATTTAACACCATACTATTCACTGTCTCACTAGACATCAAGTTGGTTTTCATTGGCATGATCATTCAGCATTGACACTGGTTAACCATCAACAAACTATCACCTAATCATCATCCAGAACCACCAACAAACATAAGATTGACCATCAAGTCACCATGAAGTACCATCTACTAGCATGACATGAACCATCATAAATCACCATTGACACAGCATTAACATCAATAGCAGCATTAACCCACAACGAACAACCATTAACCTTCAATTAACCTTCCGTTAACTACCAAGTATACTCATTATGAATAGAATTAACCATCACTATTAGAATCAACTTACTCAATTTGGATAAACCATCATGATTAACTACCAAGTATACTCATCATTTGACATCAACTTACAATCAAAAACCATCAGCCAAAATCACACCAACAGACCATGGAGCCCATCATCCACCACTGCGGCATCAAGGTCTGGTTGGGCCTCCGAGTCGCAAGACCCGCGGAACGTCTTCGCGCCACGCTTTGTTGGCAAAGATCAGGTGGGATTTTGGCTGGAATCCAGGGGAGTCCATGATGGCACAGGCCTACTTGACATGGTAATTTCCGTTGTTTCAAGGTTTTATAAGGGTTTATTGGTGGTTTGTTAGGGTTTCCTCAACGTTTTTTAATAAGAGTTATGACCACAAACAATGGTTAGTAGTGCTTATCTTTGGTTGTGTAGGAAATTATTGTGGTTCATAGAAGCTAATCACCAACAATTCTAGTTAAACAGCTGCTATGGTTAACGGTTTTAATAATATTTATTTAAGTATCTTTATTTTCCAGAAAATTTGGGATGGTTTGTAAGCTTAATAACCATACATTAGCTATCAATGGTTGACAATGATCAATCATAGCGAATACTGGTTGATAATGATGGTGTATGAGGGTTGATACTTCACTAATCAATTCAATTATAGCTATTATCAACTATCATTATCAGCCATTATTATAGCTTGTTGAATAATGGTTGATAATGATCAACCGATCATTCATTAACTAATCAAGATTAGAAGCTCTTATCGGTCACCTGAGCTTTCCAACTCTTTGAGGCACAGCTCACCGACGGTTCACCGATATACACCATTAAGCGATATTAATAAACACATTTTGACCAACATTATCCATTAATACTAGCAATGTATTAAACATAATTACCCAATGTTAACCATTACGAGCCAATATTGATCATTTATTGCCCGTGCTTAACCATTTATAAAACGATTATGCCTAGGGAATATGGCAGAACTGGCCCCATTTGTCACCGCTTGCGCTGGATCGTCTTACTGAGTCGGTCCCAAGGTGACGTGCTGACCCACTGGGATCATGTCTTTGGGCCATTGGTTGGTAGTGCGCATGGTGAATGGTTAGTCACCCACTGAACAACTAAACATCGTTGAACAACCTTAGTAGGTCACAAGTTGGTGATAATGGTTAGTTAGTTAAACTTGGTAAAGTTTACCCACTATGAGTGATAATGCTTTACAACGGTTAGTTTAGGTTAGTATTTGGGTGTCGGATGTCATGTTTGTGACCTACTAAGGTTGATAGTGGTAATGGTTGGTGGCGAAGAGGTATCCCTTGGTAATGGTGAATAATGATATTGATGGATGGGATATCCGACAAGGTGAGGCCTACATTCCACCTGTTTGGTCAGGCCTGTGGATACGTTCGCCCCTGAATGCTGTTTAGGGGGTTCGGCAACATTTTTCCAACTCTTGACCGAGGGTTGTAAGATTGCTTGGATTCCACTCGATTCATGATTGAATGCAAATCATGTTCAAGATTATAAATAATCAACTATTGCAAATGGGCATGATACTTGGTAGCAACCATCATATAAACTATAACCTCAATTAGTATAATTTGTGGTTAGTAATCATCATTCATGACGATATGTTTCAGACTGGGTAACAAGGATAATGATCATTGTACTAGTGAGAATGACCATCATCTAAGTCAATGGTTAATGATCATCATAGCTAATTGTCAATGATGGTCATAGTAATGTGGCGCAGTCCTGTGGAACACTCCGCTGCAACATTCTGCGACTGTCAGGCCTCCGTTTTTGCTGCTTGGACATGCAGAGTGGTGGGCATGGAATTGTAGGTTCTTCAGAAGGAGTAATTTGCATTTTGGGACTTAAAAAACATATCAAAATTTGGATCATCATGTACGAGTATATGATTATATATATACACGTATGTAGAAGGTCCGTACATTGCATAGGTACATCGTTTGTGTTGAATTTAATGTGCAACAAGCAACCTGTTCTTTTCCCTTGTGCACCCACAGGTGGACATGATGGAAATGACATGCCAAGGGCTTTGCGACTCTGAGGGAAACATCAAATTATTTCCTTCTTCAACTCCTCGGAAGCATCGATCTAAACAATTTTGGATTGGGACACATACAGAAAGCATAATGAAGAAGCATTCCAAATATCAACTCAAGGTTCATGAGATAACATAATTGACCATTGATGAACCATTGATCAAGCATTCTATAAAGATCAGCCATCATTCCAATGTGAACCATCAATGAACTATTCACCAAGGTCCTCACCATCCACTAAGCGTTGCCATAGCGACGTTAAAGATGCACTCACGAACCATCAGACTTCGTGCAGCAATCCTATTTCGCCATCAATCAACCACTATTCACCAGTCTGAATCGCTATCAACCATTGCGTAGCCATCCAATTTCACCATTCATCAACCATTGATCCATTTTAACCATTCTGAACCTAACGATGTTCCCATTGATCAACTGGCGCCGCTATTGGGCATTAGTTAGCCGTCCAATTTCACCACCATCCTGGAACGAGTTCCGCACGTTGGACATGCCCAGGTTATCGGCCATCCTGAGCTGCAGCTCACCATCGAGGCCGCCTAGCTCGACAGTGTCGCGTTACGCTTGGAGACCCACAAGGGTTCCAACAAGGGATGGCTATGGTAGCGGCGGGAGTGATTTGGAATGGTAGGACTGGTGGATCATGGTTGGTTGCAATGGTTACATAATTTAAGTAGATATGGTCAATAAATGTGATGGTCAACTACTTCAGAATGATGGTTGTTAATGTTCACTGGTGACTGATGGTCAAGACTCATGGTCGATATGGCGAACTGATACCATCCATCCAAAAGACAAGTTCAGATCCCAACCGTTCGACTAGTGACTCGTCATTCATGGGATGTGAACAGCTGGGGTACAGGGTTTTTACGCATACCCATGCAGCCAGATATGGCCAGATGGTTGGTAATCATTGTATTGGAAACATTCCAACTGGTTACCTACCACTTGTTTGGACATAATCAGCGAATCTGGCTGGTGATGATTGGATGACTGGTGGATACTAAGTGATACAGATAGACACTTATGCTTAGCCAATGGATGTCCAACATGTTTGTTCAAGGTGTGCTGCTACCAATGGTCCTGGGGGAGCGCTTCCATGCGTTTTTGTGTGAGTCCCAATGTTTGATACGTACATATGAACAGCGCCTGAAAGCCTACTGCTTTTAGTTGAGTCAGAAGGGTGTAGTCTATTCCAACTGGTGTTTTGTTATATCGAAACTATTGCGAATGATTGTAACAGCTAGAAGCCTACGGACAAGGACTAAATTGATGTGCAGGATGGATAAGCAGACGTATAACTTGTGGATCGGGCACTAATCAGAGCATGAGGAGACTTACAATGTGAATTCTGCACTCAACAGACTTCTAATGTAAGATGCCAAGGACAGTTCTGAATGGCTGCAGGCTTCTAGCAGGCAATGCGACGACTATTGCGATCATTTCTGGGATTGTCACAAGGTTTTCACCCACAGCTCTATGATCGTTTCTCAAAATAGGGTACCCCCAAATAATTCCACATTGATCCTTTAGAGTAATAAACCAACCATAACTTTGGGGTCCCCAGTCACTCGCGATCGGTCGAAACCACAGCTATATGGCTATGGGTCAATATTAACCAACCAATAGTAGGGATAATGACCAACAAAACTATGGGGAAAACAATGGTTAATGGTAGGGGAACCAGGGGTACAGGGTTTTGACCCACAGTTATATCCCAATGCGTTGCGCACCATCAATCCACCACCACCTGGCAAGGCGCCTTGCCAGGTGCGCAGCAACGTCTTCTCGGCTCTCGCGGAGTTGCTCCGTGACCAACGCGCAACGGAGTTCGATCGTGCGGCGCAACGCCGTGGAGCCAAGTGGAGCCCAGGTTACCAACCCTAGTTACAACAGCTGGTATAGATTATAGTTGTGATTAGCTGGTTTATACCAGGCAAGTAATGGGATTAATTAATGCTAATGGGATCAATGCTAGCCTATGCTTCCAGTTACAACAGCCTAGTTACAATGCTAATTACCTACTACAATTAATGCTAATTGGAAGCATAGGCGAGCATGAATCCCATCGTAAAGGCTAGCATTGATCCCATCGTTTGGAATATTTAGAGTAAATGGTGGTTATCTATAGAATGAATATAATGGGTAATGGTGGTTAACTATATATACAGGTTATCTAATTGCAATGGAGGTATTCGCTTCAGCCAATCGTTTCGATTGGTTAATGGTGGTTACTAGTAGTAGTGGTTATCTAAAGGTGAATGGCAAATGGCGGTATCAATTACGATGTTTTGTGATTAATGGTTAAGTTGTAGTGGTGAACTCTTTGCTCATAATAGGGGCTCACAGCCGACGATATAAAGCGGGATGTCAGGGTAGACCGCCAGCTATCTTGAAACTCCCGAGTTCCCTTTGAAGGAAGTGATGTACACACTACTGGCTGGGTGCCTGCATCATAGGAGTACGTGTACCTAAACTACTGTACACACTACTGAAGGGAGTTTGCTTCTCAGCCAGGTACACGTACTCCTTTCCACACTTGGCTGGGTGCCTGCACCTGCTTCAGTGTTCCTGAGCTGCAGCCTGGATCGGAGATGAATCCTTGGATGGTTGGGGATGGGGATGCAACCATCCTTTGCCGCTGTTGACCTGATCTTTTGTTGCTGATTTAAGGGTATGTGCCCAGCCACAGGGTAACCGGGTAACCGTCATAACCCACCAAACGATGATCATCTTACAAATGGAAACCATTGGTTGACCCGGGGTACCACTACTTGGGGGCATACCGGCATACCCATTTGTTGTTTTCCATTGCTGACCGGAGGCTCAGCGCGTTGCATGGAGCCACGAAATCCATGGTGCTGTGCATGCATGGGTGTTTCCAACCATCCCAAGAACTAGCGTTTGGGAACATGGGTTTGTCCATAGCCATGGTGTACCCCTGAAAAATCACATTGTTTATGGACAAACCCATGTTCCAAAATGCTGGATCAGGGGTACAATCTATGGACACAACCATCCGTGGACATAACCACCATTCCTGGATTGTACTGCTTAGCATGGATATAAATCAATCAAGTGGTTTGCCAATCATGATGGTAAACACCCACCATTCATGGACATAACCACCTTAGTCAGAGAAAGGCGCCTAAAGTGATCGCCCCAAAGCTTGGTCACGGCCACTTGGGAGTATGGTACCAGACTGACGTGGTGTCCCGACAGTCCCGACCCCAAACAGGCAGTTTCATGGGGTGAATTCATTGTTGATGGATAGAATGACATCATTAAGGCGTCCTGGTAATTCCACTGTTGATGGATGTTGAGGCTTGAAGCAGTTTCTTGACATCCTGGTGGCATTTGGTGTACCTCCACAGTACATCCCTGGAATTTGGCCCACATCTTTCCCCACCACACCCTGGAAATTTCCTGGCATTGCACCCGATCCAAGGCTCAAGATCTCTACCCCAGGCGGGTGCGGCTGTGGCCCGTGGCGCAACGTCATGTCATGGCAGCTGATGCCAGGGGAAGACCTGGCAGCGAACCATGGCTTTGGGCCGCTGGTGCGCTGGGTGCAACCAGGTTCCCGAGTCAGTTCGTGTGTGGTTTCTTGAAATGTGGGACCCCAAAGATGGATGATTTATTACTATAAATGGTTAACATTGGATGAATTGCCGCATTTCCCTATTTTGAGAAATAACCATGTTGGGTTCCATCCTCACATGTCGCAGAGAAAGTTTGGAAAACCAGAAGTTTCTGATGCAACGAGCGGTTCGTTTGCCCCAGAGTTTGATGATGAAAGAAGTGTTTTAGTTCATACGCATTCAGCTTTGGATGGCGCGATGATTTAAATGCCTGAACTGAGCTTGTTTAGTTAGTTTAGTTCTGTTCCTGGTGTGTGTGAAGGTTCATGAATGTTCAACATAGTGTAATGACTACATGATATGCGCGGTGCATGTCCAAAATCAACCAACAATATACATTTGTCCCTTTACAGATCCTCCCTCTTCTTGGGCAGACCATTGCCGCCGATGGGTCGCGATTGACCCATGAGGTACTGTGTTTCTGCGACTCCTGATGGAGGCGACGATGCCATGCACTCCTTGTCATAGCGGTAACCGGGCCAAGCAATCTACCTGGCACCATCAGTGGGGGCATAGCTAAGCAATGATTAGACATCAATGAACTTCGATGAACCATTAATGAACCATTAATTTATATTGTTTCACCATGAACAAACCGCAGCAAGTCAATCAAGCATGAGTGCTTTGCATGCATCAAATGCATCATGATCAATTGCCAGCAGTCGTCAGGTGCCCACGCCTGCTACGGTCTTCCTTTGCGTAGCTTGGCGGTAAGGGTGCAGCACCCCATGATGCACACTCCGTGGTTTCGTGTGTTGATGAGTGGTGGAACATATCTCACATCGGTCATATATGTTCATACATGTTACGCTACTACACACCTTGATTTTGGTCGTTCGAGACGTCTCAGTATTTCTGACCCTAAGGCGAATGAATAAGGTACAGCTGTTGCTGGTGGCGAATGGCAAACACATATTCAGCACTCTGCAAACCCCGCTGCTAATGCGACATGTCTTTGCGCGTCGAGAAGAATTCCATGTTTTGCTGTTGAAAATCGCAGTAGTGTCTACATCACACTCGCTTTCATGCATAATTCTGCACGTGGGTATTTGTATGTCATCCATTCTGTACACCATAAGATGGGATACTTTGTTCCTGCCCGCGTGCACAAGTCATTGGGTTTGTTTGCAATGAAGGGACCTCACTTAAACAAATTTGTATTAAACCATTGGAATTCATGGATTGTATCTTTGATTTGTCCTTGACTATCTCGAGCCAACAATTAATTTGTACAAAGAACCCAAGATTGTATCGTTGATTATTTTGATGAAACAATGCAATATATCCCCATATATCCTTGATATCTTGATCATCTTCTGTCCAATCCACTCAAATTGCGTAATTACTCTTGATGATATCTCTATCCAATATTTATTATGTAGCAACCCTTCGATTGAGAACTTTCAGGATCATCAAGAATCAAGAATGTATTCTCCAGCATCTTTCCTGGAGATACCGGGTAGTGCCACCAGAATCCGCTGGATGCATTCCACAGGCGCTGCTGCGTGCCACAGGCACTAGATGCCCTGCTGGGATTGGGCCTTGCTTCACTGTCGCTGGGAAGCAGATCAGGGGATCAGGGTGGTTGAGAATGGCGGTCAATAACGCGTCATAGTGGTTGGTAACGGTGTTTGACCACGGTTGATCATTGTATATAAATAGCGGTCAATAATAGTGGTTAGTTATCATTGATTATATAATTGGTTAATGACACACCGTGGGATGCATGGCCTGGCATGGCATGGCTGTCGACCTTGCCAAGTGCATCATGCCATGAAAAGATGCTGATTGATTCTCAGCAAGTATTAGATTATACGGATATGGGTCAATATTAACCAACCAACAATGGGGAATAATAGCCAACAATAATCGGGAAAACAATGGCTCATGATAGGGGAACCAGGGGTACAGGGTTTTGACCCACTGCCATACCAGCTGGGTAGGTCGTGGATAATTTTTTGCATGAACTGGAAATTGCCAGTGACTAGGAGGGCAGAATAGCTTGATTGGTCATTACTAGTAGCTCTTGTTATCCAGTAGTATTAGCCAGCCTGATAGCCATGCGTAGCCAGTATTAATCAAGAGTGTAACTGCGCATTAATCTTCATGAAGCATTGTTGAACAAAAATATCATCTACCATTGGCCATCAAATGAAATGAATAAACGGTTGTCAATCATTTGCCATCGGTGCACTGTCAGTCAATCATTGCAAAGCATTTACCATCATTCAACCTTTGTGAGCCATCAACTACCACCAACCATCAATCATCAAACCCCAACCATTGGACCATAAACATCAACTATATTGAGCTGGTGGTTGGGAGGGTGCGGGGCTAGGAGCCCGGGGTATCCCGTTGTGGCCCTTTAAAGGAGGAGAGCTAGCAGGAGTGGCCTGACCAAATGGTATACCGAGGTCCCGACGCGTTGCATCCATCGCTTCCTCGGCGGGCTGGGCGCCCCGGTTCCGCGTTTGAATGGCTGGTGGCTGGGGTGAGCCATGGCTGTAAGCTCTAGATGGGCAGCAACCATGGATTGATTGATGCTTAGATATGGTTGGTTATTTTTGATGATGGTGGTGAACCGATTATTGCTTCAATGTGGCTCGTTGATGGTCAATATCGATTCAGTTGATGTGGGCGAGTCATAGGTCAAAGATGATGAATCATGGAATGGTGAAACGATGATTGACTGCAGGGGACCGCAAGCAACAGCACTGAAAAGTAAATCTATGAATTGGGCTAGCCATCAGGTATGATGAAGCATTCCAAAGTTCAACACGCGATTCAGTATAGCAGTTTTGGGCGACCATGGCTATGGAGTGTCCCATCTTTGACCGCAGCCCCTACAGCAGACAATCGCACAATGCCGGCTTCCCAATCGAGGTACGATGTCGAAATCTGTAGATCCGATTCATTGAGGATGCAAACATTGAACCTATCAGCTTCCCAAATCAGTTGATGCTACGGATTGAATCCGCTAGTGACTAGCTGCTAGTCAGCAGGACAATTTTGCTATCCGCATCATCAGGATTGGTGTGGCACCACTATGGGTTATGTCACCATCAAACCATCATGATTGGACCGTCCCAGCGGCCTAGTCATTAAGATCCTCGGCTCTGTCACGGTACAAGGTGGGCCCCCTTAGTTAGCTAAGTTGGTTCATAACTAGGGTAGCTATACTAGTTATGGTAGATATAACCATAGTTAAGTGGCTTATTAACCAACTTATAACTGGGGAGGCCCACCTTGTAGCTACCACCACCATGAAGGTGAACACTCGTTGGGTTGATCGGGGTCCAGCATCAGCTGGTGGAGCCACACCTTGGTTGAAGGTCACCTTGGTGCCACGGCAGGTCGTCAACCTGCCTCCAGATCTGCGGGTGCCATCAGCTTTGTGGTGCTGCTGATCGCTGCGGTGATGCAACCTGCAGGTGGCGCCACGGAGGGCGGGTGCAGATGGTGGTTTGGTTGGTTGATGGGTCGTAGATCATGCTGAATGATGGATGCAGCTGGTTGCAAAGACTTGCTGATGGTTACGTCAACTAGCAGTGGAGGTGGATAGCTGTGGGTGGTTGATAGCTGATACTGTGAATGGTTGATGGATGGCGGATATGTGCATGGCCCCAGAGCATCCACTTGGATTCAAGCACATCTCATCGCTGAATGATCATGCTGACAGGTAGGACAATATCATGACACGATCAACCACTAGGAGCCCCTATCATCGCACAAAGAACCACTGCAGGGCCATTCTGTAATTCACTTGTAAGCGGCCCTTCTTGCTGCTGTTGTATCTTGGGTGAGGCCATCTACAAAGGCACCCATTGGAGAGTGGCATCCTGTAAAGTTTGCCACCCCTCGGGAACAACAGGTCATTGATTTTCCCATAGAATTCTAGTTTCAATTGTAAGTCTGTCTTCGACTTCCTATTGTCGACATAAAATCTTGGACCCGCTTGTTTGTTGTTGGCTATAAATCTGAGAATTGGCCTTCGTTACCCATTGTGATCATGTAATCAGGTCCCGTTTAAAGGGCTCATGCATTGACTTGGCGTACGTGGAGGAGTCGATGAGGAATCCAGGTAATCAGGCGTGTGTGTTTTCATCCAGCAATCAGATTTTAAATGGTGTTCAGTAGAAAATTGACTCAGGTTCCCCTGCCAAAGTCGTGTTGCCAGGCTGCATGCTGCTGTTGATCATCGGTACCATGGCGGTCCGGAGTGCCAGATATCCATGGCTCATCCCCGGTGTCGACGGCTCGAACGGAGTTTCCCGGTGATGGCACTCATTGTAGGGGACATCAAGGGATACAACAGTTGGAGGGCCAATTGAAATGGAGCTTCCAGAGGTGGTTTGATCTTGAGGTCGATCCCAAGGGTCGAGTCTAGTTGTAAGATCGATTGGTTTTGCATGTTCAGACTAAGAAAAATGGAAAAGAACAAGTGCTGTTTCAATCATGGACCCAGCTGAACTCAGCTCCAAGCTCCCTGACTCAACGGATATCCCTGGGACCCACAAGAGGGGTCCTTTTTGGCACCTTGCGGTTGCCATGTTGCCAAGGCTCAGCAGGCACAGGCTGGGTGCTGGGAATTTCGCGGGATGGGGCAGTGGGGGGCAGGATGAGCTGCAAGAAACCCATCTTTGCCTCCAACCTCATATCTTTCCTCAAAGGTGTCCAGCCTTTGTTGTTGGTGTGGCGCGGGGAAAGGTATGAATCGGAATTTGGCCAATTACCCAGTGTTCCGCTGTTGGTTCTTTTTCGTCTGCAATTGGGTCGATGAATCCAGAGAAGGAAACCCAACACACCGACCTAATAGGCAAATGCATGATTAGGCGGAGAACTTGCATGATTGCAATGGAGAAATCCATGATTGTGGCCATTTTAAGGAGATCACCCCGTGGTCTGTATAGAAGCAGTCCGATGCATGATTTGCTGTAGGCATTCCGCTCATCCATCTCGCTATGTTCCTTAACCCAACCGATCTGAATGGGTGACCTTGATGCCTTTGATGCCTGCATCATTTGTGCTGTTTTTGAGTTGTTTCATCACTTTTGAACTTCCATTTGAATCTGACCCTTTCATGTGAAACTGAAGGTGTCCACCCCTTTGCTGGGCACTTCTTCATTGCTTCTGGGACCTTATCTTTTGCTGCTTGGAAAGCATTTGAGAAGCATCACAGCACTGCGCAGCTGTGACGATCCTTGTGCCAGTGATGAAGGCCATGGTGAATGGTGGATAGTGATGGATCACGATCAGGCATAACAAATTATGATGCACGTTGAATCATGATAAAATATGGTGATTTGAGCAGAATTTTGTTCACTGTCGTGCTTGGTCCGTTGGGTCGTAAATGATCAAGACTTCAGAACCAGGCAAAATCAACCAACAATCTGAGGTTGCACAATGCTTCATGAAACTGTGATGAGAATGATGACGGACTTCCAAGTCCAAGTCATAGATATGGCAAGCTGGGTCAAGCACTTAACCAACCAACTAAGGGGGGTTAACCACCAACAATAATAAGGAAAACAATGGTTAATGATGGGAAGCAGGGGTACAGGGTTTTGACCCACTGCCATATTGAGAATTGATCATTCACTCATGATGATGCAATTATTATAGAGAACGATTGGTGACGATTGATGTCGATTCATGATTCTTAATGAGGTTTGGAGAAACACTTTTCATGCTTGATAATATGTTGTAGCTCATACTGACCCCAAATAGAGCACAGCAGTCGAACCCAAAAATCAGCTAAATCAACTTTTAAATTTGTGTCAAGCATATGTCCGCTGTTGTTGCCGATATAATATAATTCAAAGTAATATCTAAACCTAGTATATCCTATAATACCTATATGTCTATATATATGATCAATCTTAACTATACCCATATGTAAATATGTACAGTATATATAAATGTTGCATACTTGATTGTTTCATTTTGGTTATATGCCAATTCTTCGCCGCTCAGCTCAGCCAATGAACCGGCCAACATCCACTTAGGTGTGAACTGCCATCCATTATTTTCGCCGTGGCTTGGCAGAAGGGGCGTGTTCATGGTTGAGACTTCAGGTTTTTGTGGTGGTGGTGATGCTCAACTATTGGTCAAATTAGTGGTGAACTACAAGCGAAGGTAATCAACAAAAATAGGTTCTATGATGGATGATAATGATTCAATGTGACGATGATCAAGTATTAGTTAAATATGTTGTGAATTATAATGGATAACCATCAATACTAAGAAATATGATGGTTGATTATTGATATTACCATTGTATGATTACTGATCAAGAGTACTGGGTCATTACTATTACCATCAAAATGAATTTGATGAATCAAAATCATCCATGTTCATTTATGATTGATTGTCAATAGTGCTTGATATTGACTATAAACATGTTTATTGATATAATCATTAATAAATATGTTTATTGATATGATATAATCATTACTCAACTACTATATCATTAGTGAACTTTTATATTAACTATTAGATCATTAATCATGATGATTGATGATTGTCACTATTCTCACGCATGATGTTCCCAAGGCGTGTGACGTCCCACCGAAGGCGGTGGGAAGTCACCGGTGGAACCGGTGAACACGCGTCGCCCAGGTCTGGCTGTTGCTGGGTCAGCAGAAGGAAGCTTCCGCGCACTTCTTGCAGCGCCTCGGTGCTTATACGAAACGCACCAAAAATTGCAGTAGTCTGATGGTGAAGCTAATGATTAGTTAACTAATGGTTCTTAAGTAATGCTTAGGGAACTAATGGTGAATCAATATTTGTTATCAAATATTGGTGAATGCATATTGGTTACCAATGGGTATTAAGTATGGTTGATGTTGATATGGGATACGAATGAGCCAAGAATTGGGATTGACATATAACTATTGGTTAAGATACTTGTGCTATATGTTTAGTATAATAGTATACTATACTATTGCTATAGGAGTAGTTAGCTAACATTGCTTATTATCCAGTTCCATGCTTATCAATTACTACTTATAGGTTGATAATATCACCTATAGAATAAGATACTATTGCTTATCAACTACTACCAATAGTATGAATAAATATCCACCCAATATCAACAAATAGTTCATTAGCAAGTATTGGTAAATTAGAAATGATGATGGTCAACGTTGATCACTGATGGTTAAAATTGTTTGATATTGATGGTTGGGAACTGCTGTCCTATCAACCACACCATATTGATGATTAGTGGATGTTGATGGTTGACCATATTTAAGTATACTACTACCATGTTACCATAGTTGGTTTATAATCAAAATGCTGGTAATATACCATACTGTAGTCGCAGTATCATAATTATGATAAGAGTAATACATGAATCTTAGATGCTGCCGTTGCGGTTGTTTTCCTACGCGACGTCCCAGAGATCCACCTTCGAATCACAACAGGTCTACGAGCCATGGGTACGACCACCTGCCCTAGCTCGGCTGTAGGTCCAAGTTGGATCAACGGCTCCCTTCCTCGCAGCACATGGCTTCCTTGTGGGTGGTCGTGCCCAGTGGGAAAGGTGGAGCTGGGCAGCCCTTCGAACATCTTCCAATGTCTCGAAGTTTGCAAAATTCCGCGGGTTGAAGAACCATGCGGGCGTTCTCAAAACAGGGGACCCCTATAAATGCTTAAGAAGCCGGATGATAGCTGGGGGTACCCCTATGACTGAGAAGCCACCAGATGTAATTGATATTTACCATCCACCCCTATTAAGCATTACAATCCTCTATGACTTGAGAAACCACCAAGTATCCAAGATGGCTAATGAACTTGTTCCAAGTTGTGCTGGCACAGACCTGGCGGTCGATCCCTAGAGATCAAACATGGGGCCGAACTGCAGATGAACCATGATGAACCATGATGAAACATGGATAGTTTGGGGATGATCATTTTGCCGCCGGCCACAAGGGTGCTCCCTCTTGGCCATCCAGTTCCCATTTGGTGTAGGCCATGATATGCCATGATCATGTCTCTTCGCCATCCAGTTCCCATGTGCTCATTAAAATCGTGTTGCAGGGTGATTTCCCCAGGGTGATTTCCCCAGTGGTCAAAGGTGACCATCCTTAAGCCATGTAACCTGCACCTGCATCGCTGGTCGTTGGGCTTGAGGCGGATTCCTTATTTCTTGGGAACGATCCCGATGTGCGACAAGTTTCTGGGTGGCGAATTCCTACAGTTTCGATTGGGGCCGAGGGGTGGTGAATAGTAGGATGAAAGGAGTAGTGATGGTTAGTTGATGGTCAAAGATGGGTTAGTTGATGGTCAAGGACGCGGTAGTTGATGGCCAAAGATGGATTATTGATGCTGAGGAGAGAATTCATGGTTCAAGATGTTTCACAACGGTGAATGTTTGGATAGTATAATAGTTTATAGTATGCATTAGTATGTGTGTACATGTGAGCAGCGTTCAAAACCTCCATGAATTGAGTTTAACTAAACTTTGTACTAAGTTACCTCCGCGAAAGCGAAAACCCCACGCGCGAAAGCTCTGCGAAAGCTCCGCGATAGAGTTTGTCAGATTCCTCACCGCGAAAACTCCGCGAAAGCAAAAAATAAAGGCAATAATATCCATGGCAATTACTTGAACAGGATTGAACTAGGTTCCTTTCAGCACGCATCCCCGCGAAAGTTCCGCGAAAGCAAATCAAAGCAAAACCTGTCCGCGAAAGCTAAAACTGTGCGCGCGAAAGCATTGCGAAAGCAACCGCGAAAGCGGTGCCGATGATAAAGAATTCTTCAATAGGTTTTGACCACGGCTCATGTGTTGATTGTCTTGTGGCAATCTAGCATCATGATGCGTAGAGACTGGACATACTTTGCTCTTTCAATCCAAGAATGTTTGGCACTTATAGTTGCTTCTTTTTCTTGGTGCAATTAATTTGCATGAGCTTGTTGGTCACAGATTGGACCTTGCCAAGCATGTGCACACACCTGCGCATGCGTACATATTGATGTATGTGCATGCATGATTGTGTGTGTGCTGCTATAATGTGATTTGAATTTTCACATTGCATGAGGTTCAAAGGTAGGTAACAATAACGAGGATGCAACAAAATGACAAACTGCTTTCTTGGTAACTGGTGGGAATGATTTGCATCATGTGTCATCCTATAGTTGGACAATTCCAGCTGTAGTCAATATCGAGCCACAGAAGGTATCGAACACCGCTGCAGAGTGCTATTTAAGTGGCAATTATGTAATTTCACAACAAGATTTCATAAAACAACACATCATCAAAATCAGATCTCATGAGATCGAACATGTATGATGTGCTGGTTGCTAGCTTTGCCACTACCCCTGGCTGTTTCCAACCTCGGCCCATGAACGCGCCATCCCAGGCACTGAGTTTGCTTCCGCCTGCAGCAACTCGATGAAGATGTTGGGGCCAGGGAGCGGGGCTAGGAGCCAGGGATATCCCGAGTTGGCACTTTAAAGGAGGAGCGATTTGAAGCTACCAGGAGTGGCCTCACCAAATGGTAGATTGTATACTCTCGTCCGATAGTTTTGTGCTGTACTGTCCCGCCACAGCCAGCCATGGCCGCAATGAACTACTGGAAGCTACTGGCAGACTGCATGCTTCACACGCGTTCCGATCTGAAGAACACTGGAACGAGGTTACACTTTGCTGCTGCATGGTGTTGCCAGGCAAGCGCGAGGGGGTTTGGGGTGCTGCATGAAGGAACTGGGTGTGTTTCTTGTCCTATGAATGACAACTGCTTGGTGGTTTCAAACAGTTTTGATTTCCCAATTGTCTTGGAAAAGTGGTTGGTTGGTTGACTAATGTTCTTCATAGGGGTTGAAATAATGATCATTATCAACCATGTATAGATCAACACACATATTGACCAATACTAACTACCAACCAGATCAAGTCTCGTTCGTGCATACAGAATTTGATCCACAAATGGGGTTCAGCGGTTCA
>VSDK01004528.1:55482-93377 GCA_009767595.1 Symbiodinium kawagutii | reverse complement strand
CGGTTCAGCTCTTGTGTTTGCGGGCAGACTTGATCGGCAGTTTTCAAATTGTTCTCAGATAATTTCTGGACAATGTGATCTAAAAATGATTTAAACATGCATCTAAAGTGTTTAACTGAACGAATAAAGTGAAATGATCTAAACAAAAATTATCTTAACATTCTATGAATAAACTGAGATGATCTAGAAATTATTGCGCAAATAATGCAATGTCATTATAAACTATGTATAGTCATGAACTAATCATCCCATATAAAGGTTCCCAACTGAGTTTATACTCCCATAGCATGGTTGGATGAGGATGAAAGCTATCACCTGCACGATTGCACAGTGCAAATTCCCAGGCGCAGTCCCCGTTTTTTTTAGATTTTGTGGGTATTCCTGAGGGTTAGTATAGGAATGGTATAGGATACCCACAACCCTCATGCCGTAACCGCTATACGCCATCACTCAAGCATTACTAACCAAAGGCAATCACTATTCCCAGACTATATCAAAAATCTCTACGATAAGTAGCGCGTGTTACATATGAATAATGACGGTCCTGCAACAGGTCATAATGAATGGGTAACAAAAAATGCGAACGAGAGTGAACCGGCATCAATCATCCTTAATGAGCATCAACTAAGTAGCATAAAGAATCATTGGTGGCAACCATCTATAGTGATTATCAGTATCAACCAAATCTTAATGGCTGATCAAATCAGCTAGCCCTAACAAACCATCACCATCATGAAGCATCAACCATCAATTAACAATCAATTAACCATCAATCAAATATCAGTTAACAACAATCGATTAAGTATCAATATATCAATTACCCATCAACTATCATCCTCCATCATCAAGTAGTATCATATACAATGATTATCGCTAACCAGTATCAATTCTGACGGGAAATACACCATCATAAACCATCTCTAATCATTGTTAACCACTAGACCTAACTTTGATCAATCATCATTATATAACCACTATCAACCGTCCCTAACCATCAACTAACAATCAATTGACCATTAACCCTGAATCAACTGATAATACTGATCATTTTTTCATGAATTTGCCATCATGAACCACTAGAATTGCCCGATATTGACTATCACCAACCATCATTAATCATGGATTACATAACCATGAATTACCCTTTGGTAATCCAATGTCGCAATGGAAAACCCAGCCGATTTCCCTAGGTTTCCTATGCAAATGGTGGATGTTTCGTTGACATGTTAGATTGTGGGAGCGCAACCAACATCAACCATCAACCCTGACTATCAGCAGCCATCATCAAGCATCATTCACTATCATGAACCGTCAAGGGTCAATGAAATGACCATCTATAAACCATCTATAAGCCATCATGAACCAACACCCAACCACTATAAACCACCATCATCAGCCAACATCAAGCCTCATTAAGAAGCATTTAACCACTATAAAGCACCATCATTAACCAACATTCACCAACCATTCAATCCTTAGTTCATCCCTAGAACCAACCATTCATTAACCAACATTGCCCAACATCAAGCAACATTCACCAACCATTCAATCCTTAGTTCATCCCTAGAACCAACCATTCATTAACCAACATTGCCCAACATCATGCAACATTCACCAACCATTCAATCCTTAGTTCATCCCTAGAACCAACCATTCATTAACCAACATTGCCCAACATCAAGCAACATTCACCAACCATTCAATCCTTAGTTCATCCCTAGAACCAACCATTCATTAACCAACATTGCCCAACATCAAGCAACATTCACCAACCATTCAATCCTTACTTCATCCCTAGAACCAACCATTCATTAACCAACATTGCCCAACATCAAGCAACATTCACCAACCATTCAATCCTTACTTCATCCCTAGAACCGACCATTCATTAACCAACATTGCCCAACATGAAGCAACATTCACCAACCATTCAATCCTTAGTTCATCCCTAGAACCAACCATTCATTAACCAACATTGCCCAACATCAAGCAACATTCACCAACCATTCAATCCTTACTTCATCCCTAGAACCGACCATTCATTAACCAACATTGCCCAACATGAAGCAACATTCACCAACCATTCAATCCTTAGTTCATCCCTAGAACCAACCATTCATTAACCAACATTGCCCAACATCAAGCAACATTCACCAACCATTCAATCCTTACTTCATCCCTAGAACCGACCATTCATTAACCAACATTGCCCAACATGAAGCAACATTCACCAACCATTCAATCCTTAGTTCATCCCTAGAACCAACCATTCATTAACCAACATTGCCCAACATCAAGCAACATTCACCAACCATTCAATCCTTACTTCATCCCTAGAACCGACCATTCATTAACCAACATTGCCCAACATGAAGCAACATTCACCAACCATTCAATCCTTAGTTCATCCCTAGAACCAACCATTCATTAACCAACATTGCCCAACATCAAGCAACATTCACCAACCATTCAATCCTTACTTCATCCCTAGAACCGACCATTCATTAACCAACATTGCCCAACATGAAGCAACATTCACCAACCATTCAATCCTTAGTTCATCCCTAGAACCAACCATTCATTAACCAACATTGCCCAACATCAAGCAACATTCACCAACCATTCAATCCTTACTTCATCCCTAGAACCGACCATTCATTAACCAACATTGCCCAACATGAAGCAACATTCACCAACCATTCAATCCTTAGTTCATCCCTAGAACCAACCATTCATTAACCAACATTGCCCAACATCAAGCAACATTCACCAACCATTCAATCCTTACTTCATCCCTAGAACCGACCATTCATTAACCAACATTGCCCAACATGAAGCAACATTCACCAACCATTCAATCCTTAGTTCATCCCTAGAACCAACCATTCATTAACCAACATTGCCCAACATCAAGCAACATTCACCAACCATTCAATCCATTATTTAATCCTTCACTAACCAACATTAAAACCCACATTCGAACCATCAGTGACCGTTTTTTTCGGTACTGCGCTGCGCAGCGCTCAGAGGTCAGGAGCCACAACCCAGAGCCGGGCGGCCCGCGATGTCACCCGGCGCGACGTCACCGTGAGTCACGGGAGTCACCCACGGTGGTCACAACATGCTTGACATGTGTGGAGCAAGGGATCATAAGGGATTTGTGTTGAGGATTCTAGTGTCTAAAAGCCAGGGATCTACAAGCCACCAAGTTGAGGAGAACAATCTTTTGGATGTTTTTTTGGATCATGGAGTTGTTGTTGATGGTGGTTTGATTATTAAGTTGTCATTGATGGTGGTTTGATTTGATTGATTTGCTGTTTCCTCTTGTTCGCTCACATGCGTGGTAAAGATGGCTTTACCCCGTGGGTTGGTTACAATACACAGTATTAGTGTCCACAAATGTTGGTCACTAGATTTCCCAGCATGGATATGAGCGATCCAACTCGTTAAATGTCTATGATTGGTTGCCTGGCTGGATGGTAGCTGCCAAGAGATCTGATCAGGTACTCATGGATATTAGGCTAATGTATTTGTTGCTGGAGGCTGCTGTGTATGAAAGCAATATGGCTCTGCAGTTCGGGCAACAAAATGTCGCACTCTTCGTTCATGCACTGAGCGGAAGCTCGGCTTCTGGGAATGGGTCCGTCATCTCCAGCCATTTGTGTTGCACAGAGGCTTCTACTATCTGTGGCAGTGACTGTCTACGCTGCGCAATCTTCCAGTCGTTTATGGTGGGCATGTCAGTGGGATGCTCAGATGTGTGACCTCGCCGAATGCCTTGTGGTGGTTGCTACAGTATTGTTGGGGGCCGAAGATGATCATTGATTTTGCATCAAAGTTGCGGTTGTCAACGAGCCATGCACCTCGTAACAATGAACCATTCATTGTTCTGCAGTTAACCTAATGATTGTTCCCAAACCTTCCTGGCAAGTTTGCGTTGACCATGAATCCTGAGAACACTTATCATTGGTTGACTTATGATCCGAAAGGTTCGTCTATTTTCATGCTTGCTCCGTTCACCAAATGCTCATCGCCGCCTGTCGAATCATTTCGATGATCTTTGGATCATAATGCGCAGTCATGAATCACTAGTAATTAAACATGATCAAACCGCTATTGATCAATCAAAGACAATCAATTTGATCTTGATTCACTAATGCATGATTCACCATCTACATGTAAACATCAATCATCATTAATGAACAAAATGGGTGGGTTCACTTATGTATCAACATCAATCGTTTTTGACCACAATGGTTCAGTAGTACAGTTAACGAGTGTATTTAATTAACTAGTAGTCGATTCCCATGCTTTGTTTGACTCTTTTCAATCCACTCACTCATCAGTAATGACCATCAGTGAGAACCACCAGTAGTGACCATCAGTGAAAGCCGTCAGTAATAAACATGAATAATAAGCATCAGTGACAACCATCAGAAATAACCAGACCATCGCTAATAATAACCATTAACAACCCTGACTCTGGCCTTACAACATGGCGAGATCATGCACCCGTCATGGCCTAAAGGGAATGCCAGTGAACGGAAATGGCTGGTCATAAACTCCTACGCTCATAGATGATATGTTCAATGGTTATGAACATAGACTACATCGACTACATGATGGCTGATTGTTCAATAATATCTATATATAAACTATTGGTCTCCATTCGTTATGATACGATATGAACGTGGGTTGTAATATGTTTTACTATTCAATACTATTCAGTTCTATCACAATTGTTCTTCAATGTAGAAAAAACATGAACAATCATAGATTGCTATGAGTTCGCAAGCTGTATGCCCCACAATCGCGACTTTGTGGGATCAGCAATCGGGCATCACAGTTCTGATGGTTCAAATCGATGCTTGATTTGTGCTCTTCTGCACCAATGATCAAACTGATGATCAATAAATCATTAACAGTGACACCAGATAGTTGTGCACTGTTCGTTCAGCACAGTGATAGATATGGCTGTTTCTCAAAATCGGGGTACTCCCAAATCATCCATTTACAGCAATAACCAGCCATTTTGGGGGTACCCCCATTTTGAGAAATCACCATATTTGTGTCACTCCTTGTGGTTCTACTAGTAATCCCCTTGTCCCTACCACCATGACCTCGATCGCCAGGCCGGTATTCCTCGCGTGCGGGGCTGAGACGATCCACCAGCTTCTTGAGATCTGGTGGTGGTGGTGAATGATTGATGGCAAGATGGTGAATGATGGTTCCATGATGGTTAAATGAGGGTTAAATGAGGATGAAATGATGGCTAATGATGGTTACTGATGGTGAATGGTTCATGATGGTTAAAGATGCTTCGTCAATGGTAGATTCCAGCACTGGTTGATGATGCTTGATGATGGTTAATCATAGCTCATGACAGATGACGTTTAATAATGCTTCATGATAGTTAATGATGTTCACGATGGTGAATTTGGTTGTGATTGATGTTTGATGATGATGCTTCGTAAGAATGGTTAATGATGGTCAATGAAGGTGGATGATGGATGCCTTTGAATGCTGGCTCGCCATGATTTGGATGGGTAGCAATGTTCAAGAATGGCTCATGACTTTAAACTGTACAATCTAGGTATGAATTCACAACAACATATCGCCAAAATGGGGGGTATAATACTGTAGTGGTTCGCCATCTAGCAGCTAGAGGATTCTGTTCATTTTTGAGATGTGAACAGAACCGGTACGGAGTCGTGAGCCACAGCCATTCAATATACAGCACTTTGGACAAGACAGCAACCTTTTGATCATGCGTGAAAATCAACGAATTTCTGCATTTTGCATACTTATAAAATGCCTCATTTCTTGGCTTTTCGTACACTTCGATGGGCTTTTCGGCCATAATTTCGGTGTGCAAGTTGGCTAGCCCACTGAGGCATATGCTACTTGCGCTCTCGCGGAAACAGGATCGTCAGGCGCTGTCAACAGCGTTGTGGATGAGAAGTTTCCAATCTGCTGATAGGAAGTGCTTGTTCACCTCTAGAAAGCCGCATCTTTGAGTCTTGTTTTAACCATATATTACAAAGCACCACGTTTTTTGTTTCTTGCACTCAAGAGTCCTTTGCAACAGCGATTCAGACCTGCATTACAGCGGAAAGCTCTTGGCTCAATCGTTGACACCTGTCAGGCCAAAGTGGAGTGATGCCTGCAGTACTTGGATCAAAGTATCCAGCTGCCAGATTGTCCGCAGGTGAAAAGATATGCGAAGCAAAGATGCTACAAATTGAGAAACCATGGTTGATACAGTAGTGTGTTGACAAAATGATTAACCGTGAGAGAATATTGTTGACACAGGATTGAGAAAACCCATGGTTGATACAGTCATGGTGGGGTACCCCAAAAAGTCACGCTCTTCCCTTCTATGGTGCTCCGCATGAGTAGCCGACAAACAGATTGCAGGAGCAGATTCGGACCGGCAAGTCTGATTTGGCAAATCAGTTTGGACATGTTGGCGTTGCTGGAGTTTTGCCATGGAAATAGATTTAATAAGAGATCTAAGCACCCAGGTCATCTAGGCACCAAAATCAACAGATTAGATCTGCGGTGAACGGCTGCGGGGCATGGGTCATTATCAAACATGCAAGAAACGGCCGGATGAAGATCCCGAAGAACGCTAATACTTTGAGATTTGTTCGGAATCAGAAACATGTGGCGAGCTGGGTCAATATTAATGAACCAACTCATGGCGGATAACCACCACCAATAGTAGGGAAAACAATGATTAATGATAGGGGAACCAGGGGTACAGGGTTTTGACCCATAGCCACATGTGTGATTGTGGCGTTCTATTTTCTGTACTCTCCCAATTTGTTGGTGATTGCTGTCTTCACAAGCAATGATGCTCCATGACCCTCAGCATCAGTTTCCACTCGCGCCAGCATTGTCAAGCCACTCTCGATGATCGTGAATGAAATCATCAACCAACTGATCGTTATCATCATATCCATGCATGATAAGATCCATGCTAAACGTTTATTGACCATGATGATTCAATGCTGATCATCATGATTTGTTCTGGATATTGGCCATCGATGTCTATAACCACCGACTGTTCGACTGTAAACTTCCCTATGAAAAGCATTTTTCTTTGGATCATCATCATCCATCGCAAAGCTGACCATTGTCAAGCTGTCCTCTGTCAACCCCTGGTGTCACAATGGCAACCCCCACCATTGTTGACCCCTGGCCCTAGCCCGCTGATCCTCGCAGATGACTTCCGAGATCGGCGCCTGGCTCTGCAATCCATTGCAGGTCGGCAGACGACAGTGACGCGGGTCGTGGTTCGGAGGGAGCGGGGCCAGGAGCCAGGGGTATCCATATGGCTGTTTCTCAAAATTGGGGACCCCCAAAAATGGCTGGTTTATTACTATAAATGACTATTAATGGATGATTTAGGGGGTCCCCTATTCTGAGAAATCACCATATATGTGCCTTTCAAATGGGAGCGGTGCCAGGAGCTACAAGGAGGGTCCGACCAAATGAAAGGTAGTTAATACACAACACATCTATGAATGGCTTATACCCACGAATTCTTAGGTTTTTTGGTGTTTTTGGGATATGATTGATTTCCCATATAACCACTAGAAATATTTTTTTTAGCAAGGGATCTATAAGCCACCAAGCACTCATCTATGAATGGTGGATTTTCCACTTCCAGGGCAGCTTACCAGATAATTAGTTATCAATCATGATCAATGATGGCTGTTGGATGATGATGCATCATCAAAAAGGGTTGACCATGGATAATCGTTAACGCTAGTCAATGATTATTCAATGACGCGTACTGGTGGTTAGGTTTGATGGTTTATGATGGTTTGTTTTCGGGGATAACAACCAACAGCGACCATTCATGTGGGCTAATTGTTTCATCATCGTGAGCACCAGCCACCAACATCAGCATGAAAAGGTGGGATCATGATTGGACATTCTGCATTCATATGGGATGACAGTGGACATCCATCGGTTGAACATGAAACAAAATGAACACTATGGGATCCTGATACGGTGACCGTGCGTGTGATACACCGCACTCGGAACGATGGTTCTAGTTTGCTTTGTCTTTGGAAGCATCCTTTCAGTAGCTAGTGCATGCGAATGCAGATCATGTATTCAATGTGTCGTTTTTTGTTTGGCTACGTAGATTGAATTGCTCTGTGTTTAAACGGATGGCAAGAACCACATGGGTAACCAGTGGCCGCTAATCATCGAGAAGTCTTGCTGATGCCCAACGTAGAAAAAAGGTCTCGGTAGCCAGAGGTTGCTGCACCTTACCCACTCCGTGACAGATGCTGCGACTCATGTGTGTGTGATACCATCAGGTCGTACACAAGATAGTAATTATCCAGCATTATCCAGCTATAACTAAAGTCTGTTTTCTGGTGGATGCATCATCTCTCATTCTCATCACCCTCACCCTTGGAGTGTAAGAAGCAGTCAAAACCAATTTCCTTGGCCAATGGGTCCCATAACAATTTTCGTCCACATGCAATCATATTTTTTCTTACCTCCAGGGTGCCTAGTGTCCTGCCGGCGCTTCCTCCATGCTGCGCAGCGGAGGTTTGTACCGAAATCCCGAGCACTTTCTGCCACAAGGGGTCGAACTGTTGCCCATGAAAGGTTTCAAGTTGGAGGACAGATGGAGTTGGCATGGCCATGTCTTGATCAGGCCTTGATCAACTAAGGATTAGTAGATGACTTCTTAGCCAAACAGATGGATCATCGACTTTATTGTGGTCAATTGAAATGGCTCTTTGAGTTGGACGAGTAGTAGCATGTATCCTCAAGGATTCGATTCATTTTTTTCCTGATCCACACGGAGTGAATTTCCGGTGCACGCACTGATAGGCTACATCAAACTCCACGTGATTTTGATTCATTTAATCTCAGTGCCTGTTTTACTGGTGATTGTACTGTAAGTGCTACCATAAGTGCTACTATAAGTGCTACTATAAGTGCCACTACTAAATTACTCCAGGTGATGAAATTCCATGCCAGATTTTACCCCGCGCTTTTTTCCACCAGCAGTGTGGAGAACTTCTTTGCAGCGGTACTGAGGTGTTGATTGGGAGGTGTTTGGCATATATGATGGTTTCTCAAAAATCATCCCACAAAAATCATTCATAGTAGTTCACAAACCAGTTTGGGGGTCCCCTGTTGTGAGAACACCCAGATGGTGGTGTGTTCGCAATCATTTGTTGGTTGGTCATACTCAGCGATGGAAGGCAGTAACATCTTTATGAAAGAGAAGCAGTGGTCAGGACTCTCCATGGCAAGAATGTGTGCTCGGTAATTTGCATTTTCAGTCAGCTGGAAATTATGATCATCAGCGATTCTGATATTGAGACGTGTAGTGATCATTCATTCACCATCCCTATGCTTGCAGTCGCCATTATACTAGGCAACCGGCTGGTTTCTACCAGGTCGTTGTGACTGGGGTTGGTTCCCGAATGGTCACTGGAAGCGTAGGACATCGTTGCCCCCCATCAGTCATGAGCCACCCAGGACGCTTCCTTTGAACCCAACGCCCTGATGGTCCCTCGCACAGGCGCACGTCTTACTTTCGCAGGGTCAAAACGGCAACCCCATGGCGACCAACTGCAACACCGGTGCATAGCTGGTAACCAGATTGGTCAAATTGTGTGATTCTGAGCCATTTACCCAAGGGTAAACCATAGTTGAAGGGTAAATGGCTCAGAATAGTTGGTGTGATTAGGGCATCATTTGACTGTAGTCTATAGTTTAGAAAAACCTAGCCTCCCGTTCTCCTACAGGCAACAATCCCTACGCCAGGGGTACCCTGCTTACAACATGGCTTTCCAGTCATCGAAATCAAAATCGCTCACGGTCGGTTTCCCATGAACGGCGACGCGACTACGCCTGGTCGTGGTTTCAACATGGCCACCCCATTGTCGAAAAAATGTTTTTCTGGTTGGTGGTTTTCTGGTTGAAAATAGTGGTTTAAAGGGAATAATACGGATAATAACTAACAATGATGGTTAAACAACTATATTGAATGGTGGTTTGATTGACATGTTTAATTTTCCCCAATATGTGGGACAAATAGCTGAGTGAGGAAGGAGCATTTTCTTCAGAGAGTTTGAAACCACCAACCAGTTTTCCGAAGTGGTCATGGGAATTCAATCAGCCATGAAGGGGTTTGGAACAGCTCTGACCGCGACCATGTTTACGAAAATGGCTTTGTCGTATTTGTTCTAGCTCACGGTGGTTTCTGAAAATAGCGGTACCCCTAAGATCATCCATGCAGTTTATTGACCATTTTTGGCGATAAGCCAACCATTTCTAGGGGTCCCCTATTTTGAGCCACCCAATATGTTTGTGGGTTGAAGTGTTTGCGTTCTTGGAAAAGATGGCGGGACCAAGATGAACTGAGTCGCTTTAGAAATAGCTGGATGAACTGCAGCAGCAACAGCAGTGAGCTTCAAAACTGTCTAATGGTTGGGAGGGAGCGGGGCCAAGAGCCAGGGGTATCTGGTTTGGAGCTATTGTAGTCAACCATTCGTTCTAGGCAGGTCATTTTCTTGGGAAGCTCGAATGGCCATGAAAGCTCCCATAGGTATCCATGGGTGACAATCTACAGGAAACGCCGATATGAACCACAACTGAACATCTAGTTTCATGTGGATCTTTCCATGAGCACCCTCTGGGAACCGATGGTTGGCTAATCCCATCATCAACCGTCAACTAGTACTTCACCGACCATAAACATCCAACGTTTCCGAGAAGACACACGTCAAACTAGAGTCGATTGCTGCATTTGTTTAGCTGCCAATCAAGGCTTTGACGACCTATTTGACGGGTTTTGGCAACCGCTCATTTGGTAGGGATGGTTTCTGAGTTTGAAAACTTCGCCCCATGTCCTCCATTGCATTCTGCCGCTGTTCTGGCTTCAGGGGAGGCAGGAATGAGCCAAACGGGGGATGATGCATTGGGTGTGAGGTCAAACCAACACATAGCAATCACACAATCATCCAAATGCGTGCTGGGTAGTTCAACACATATTTTTGGGGTGCTCGATTTGCTTGTGTCCGTTCTTATCGCGACACTTCGGGCCCCCTTCACAAATTTTGGCACGGCATTGCTAGAGCTGCTCGGCAAAGTGGGCGCGGGTGAGTGTTGCAGTGTTGCCAGAAGCTGTTGGTGGTTGTTTTACAGGTCTGTTGAAACCTGAACATAATATCTACTTGATGTTCCATAATGGTTGATAAATGAGATGATCGATCAACCATGATCAACCATTCGAACCACGCGACGGCTCATAGATGACCAGGAGCCGTTTTCGTCACAGCTTCCCGATCTTCCCCCCATGACCAGTGCCTGACATGGCATCCATGCAGAGCCCCTGTTGTTCTTGGCGGCTTTGCCTGGCACTGGGTCCGTTGTGGTTGAACCTCTGCAGTGTCAACTTTCCATTGCAAACAAAAGTTTCTAAATTTGTTTCAAAATCACTCGTTTCTAAACAAGTGAAGCAACAGAAGTTTCACTTTCCTGTTTCGTTCCAGATTCACTCGTTTCTAAACAGGACTCAATTGATCTCAATTGTTTAGTGCCATGGAAGCACCTGACAATTCTGTTGTTTCATATTGCAGCATACTTGTTTAGTCGACCTAACTTGTTTAATGGACTGGACTCAATTGGCTGTGGGTCAAAACCCTGTACCTCTGGTTTCCCCATTATTATCCATTGTTTTCCCTATTATTCCTGGTGATTATCCACCATGAGTTGGCTGATTAATATTGACCCAGTTCGCCATGTATAGCTGGTATATCCCCTACTATTGCTGGTGATCATCCCCTATTGTTAACCATTAACCAGCCAGTTAACCATTGGTTGGTTGATTCATATTGACCCATATAGTTAGTATATATCCCCCATTGTAGATTTGTTATTTATCATCCCCTATTATTACCATTCACCATAACCGTATTGACCCACCTGTTTTTAGCTTCCATTTGTCTCCCCAGGTCGAGAGTCAAGGCTATGGGACGCAGCGCCAGCCGCAGCCGGGATGGCCGGGACGCGGCAGCCAGTGGTGGCGGCGCAACCAAGGACAGCAGCAAACGCGACCTGGCTGTGGAATGCCCAAGCTGCTTTGAAAATGTGGCATGTCACACTGCTAGTGTTCTAATGTTGGTGTATAACTAGCTGGTGATTTGCAGGGAGCTAAGGAGCCAGGGGTATCCCTGAATCCCTTTAAAGGGGGAGCTAAAGAGCTACAGGGAGTGGTGAAACCAGATGGTAGATAAATGCGTGTAATGTGTATTATGGTGGTTTCTCAAGAGAGGGAACCCCGAAGTTATGGTTTGTTGATTTTTAAGAATGAGTAATGACTGGATGATTTGGGGGACCCCCATTAAGAAACCACCATATCATGCTTGCTTTCGCTTAATGTATTTTTCATGTATAGATTTGTTGTCGAATTCATATAGACAATTTTCATGTACAAGGTGAGACCTGGGAAGACCAGTAAATTATCGATTTGGAAGCAACAAAAAGATTGTGCAATAGTTGAAGAATGAAATGATCACGTGAAACCAACATACATGTACCGTGTGCCTCAGTGTTGGGGTGTGTCTCCTTACCCAATTGAGTTTTCTTGTTCAATCACCTGGAGTAAGATTCAGCTGTAGGTACCTTGGGTAATACCTTTGGGTTGGTACAATTGTTTTGGTTTCTGCCAATCACAGCGGGAGAGTTGCCGGATTTTGAAGTGAAGGCTGATGGTAAAACATGACATGAAGTGCACTGTGTGCTCGACCAATGCCAGTGTCGGCATGTCAAAACCAAAGTCTTCTTCACCTAGGTGGTTGCTTGGCATCACTGTTCTGGCCTTACATCCTGACCCTATGCTTCCAGCCACAATTATAATAGGTAATTGACAGCTGGTTTCTACCATTGTTGTGACTGAGGTTGGCTACAGTACCTACTATAATGGTGACTGGAATCATGGGCGTGACTCTTCTGGCCTTACATCCTGAGATCTTGTCGAAACGAAAAGCTGTGACCGGTGCGCGGCCATGGCGAGGTGAGAAGGGCACCATCAACACGTGGAACAACGACAGGCAATTTGGCTTTGTCTCTTGGATTGTTCAGCCGAGTTTGTGTTGTGGAAGTTGTTGTTTTCTGGTACTGACCAATGATTGGATGGCTTCACAATGGCTCATTTGGGATTATAGTGGTCCATAATCGGGAAAAAATGGTTAAACAACTACTGTTTGGATCAAATTCATGGTATGATTGACCTTTTCTGTTTTCCATGGCATTCACAAATGGTTGGTTGGTTGAGTGATATTTTTCATGGGGGGTTAAACCACCAATCTTGTTATCCCCTGGTATGGCTGGTGGTTGGCAGGGAGCGATTGGGAGCCAAGGGTATCCCGCTCTAGCCTTCTGGTGGGGGAGCGAAGGAGCTACCAGGAGCGCCTTAACCAAATGGTATAGTCTAGTCATTAGTAGACGAAACGCTTAGCGTTATTATCCAACATTAGGAAATGATCATCAGTTGCAAGCCAATGTTGGCTATTTTCACTGATCATCAATATACATATTCATACGCATACATCCGTATTATGATTTTCATTGAATAGTATCAGTCAGCGTCAACAAACAATCATGATGACCCATCACCTATTGGTGGCTGCTATTGTTGCAGGTGGAGTTGTCGTCGTTTTGGTGTCAATCAGCCCGTAGATGATCTCATCGAAACTGTGTGATAGTGTTTGATCTCCTGAGGTGTTGTTTCAGACCCATCATGAAACTACATATATCGATCAATGTTTTCTAATTATATGATGTTGTATCACTGCTCCACAGTTGGATGCGGTTTCAGAGGTTTTCATCACCGCCCATCCACTTCTCCTTGTGCCGTTTCGCCAAGGTGTCTTGCGATAGCGGACGTGCCTCGATCACCAGAGCTCCACTGAACACCCGCCAGTCATGTTTTACGGTTTCGTTGGTTGGTAGGTTGGTAGGTTGGGAGGTTGGTTGGTAGGTTGGGAGGTTGGTTGTCAAAAATGGTTGACTTTGGATTACGAAGATCGCGAGTGGTGGTTGAAAAGTGGTTAAGAATTAAGAGTGTTTAGTGATGTTTATTGATAGTGAATGCTGATGAAACGTGGTTGGTGAACCTTGATAACAGCCGCACACCCAGCCGCCTTGTGGGGATACAATGGAATTAATGATGATGATGATGATGATGATGATGATGATGATGATGATGATGATGATGATGATGATGATGATGATGATGATGATGATGATGATGCTGATGGTGTTGATGATAAACTAGCGATGGCCGTTATCGAAGCATTCAGGTTTGCCATGACATGCCCAGTTTGCCCGTCTTGCAGGTTGCTTGCTGTGTCGGTATTTGTGAAGCTAAGGGTTGTCCGAGAGATTCCCATCATCCATTTTGTGATCTTAAATATGAATTACTATGTTAATTTCTGGTGATGTATCCAAAAAATGCTGGCTTAGCCATTGAACATGATGATTTTTTTGCCATGGACGATCCCAATGAAGCTGAGTTGACCACAAGACTTAGCTCATGGTAACTGGCATTCAATCCTATTGATCACCTAGTGATAGGAATTCAAACTAAGCAACAACAGTATGAGATGAACCTATGTCAACCTGCTCAATCATGGCACATTTTTCAAGGAAAGCACGGCAACAGCAGGGATCCGCTGTCCCATGAGTGGATCAGACTGACAAATGCTCATCCCTCAGAATTTCTGAATCATAGCCCAATTCATACCCCTAAGCTCGAATTTTCGTGCGTTGTTTACCCCATGGCACCCATCCGTGAGGTCAGGATCTCTTTACCCATGCCGAGTACATTACGGACACCAACGCCCGCTACGATGCAAAGACGCGGGGATTGCGCCGGGGCGACAGGACACGGATGGATGGGTGGAACGCGGTGGCGTGGAGCAAGCTGACACAAGGCAACCCAAGGGGGAGCAATCTGTTCTCCATACAGGTTGTGGCACCCCCCAGGGGCTGCTACCTTTGGTTAGTTCACATTTGGGCAGCTACCAATTATAGAAGTTAGAATTGTCGTTGAGTGGTGAATCAACCAACTTATGACCAGGGGTTCCACTCTGTATGGGTTTATCCATAAATGGTGGTACCTACTAACCATCCAGAAACTCCCACTTTTGGGGGTACCCTGGTTTTGAGAAACACCCATATATTGCTGGGGTTTCCATATGGCTTTGGTTTCCAAGCATCCAAAGAATCGGATTTTTGCCAGGGGTATATGAACCCACAGCCATATATTGCCAGAGTTCCAGTGATGGGCATGCCTACTCAGAGTTTACAGCCCCATGACTGTAACACCATGCATTGCGGGCATAGCCGGAACGTTCAACCTTCCGTGATCCGCACATCATCCCCAAGTCATCCCCAACTCATCTCACCGAGCGGCCACCGTTGTGATCCGCACAACTGGGTGGCCAGGATATCCTTTGATGTGGAGGAACCGCAGGGAACCAAGAAGAGTATGCAGGCGCCGACCGGGTGAATCACTGCGCACGGGCAGCCTGTTGGTTATGATCCTGTGGGATTAAACCTGAAGAGATTCAGTGAGGTTTTGGATATGGGTTCTTATGACTATAGACATGAACCGTGTGATATCAATCCTTAAGAGATTCATTTAAGTTGTCTAAGGTTTTCTCTAGTGTTGTGCACAGATTTGTCTATAGCCAATAGTTTTGAAGTTTTCTATAGTTTTCTGTTGGCTTTGGACATTACATGCGAAGTTCTGCATGATAAGTGTCACACTCAAGCTTATTGTTCAAACATGTCTTGAAAGATCGAGAAAAAAGAAGCACAGGTGTTGATGACTAAACATTAATGTGACATTTCTTGTCAATACATTTTTCGACGGATTTCAAGTTGCCAGCTAAGCACGAAACAAGTCCGGCTGTCAGGACAACCTGCAATGCCAACATTAGTGGGTCTCAACATCTTGGATGTGCACATGGGTCTTCAGCCGATGCCAAGTTATAAAACCACCATGCTTGACTTCCCAACTTGATTTGCATCCAAGTGTGAACCAGCTCTATTGATACCTAAACATCATTCCCATGGATATTGAGATATAATCATCTGGAGTAGATTCTGAATATCCCCCGTGTTAAGAAAGCCATTGACCTCTTGAGGATTGCCAGATTGGGTATTCAATCTACTCCAGGATGGCTATTTTCTATATGATACTGGTACGACATCCATAGCTGATGACGATACCAATGCTGATGACGATCACTTTGATGGCAAATTCTGATGTGATGAAACTGATCCATGGCAAACTGTGGTTTGCATCTTGCTGGCTTTTTCACTCACCACGGGGTCACCGGGGTCACCAACCAGCAACCCCTGCGGCCCTGGTGGCGTGGCCCGGGTGGCCTGGCCCGTGCCGTGGGAGGCCGTGAATGTGGAGATCATTGACCTCGTGAAGCGCTCCCGTAGTCCCAGCCGTCGCCGAAGTCGAAGCCGTGGTCGTGGAGGTGGTCGTGGGCGCTCCAGGCACACGGTGGAGGGGACCGGGCTCCCGGGCTCGGATGGGTTGGCAGATGGTGAGACAGGGCGGATGGTTGGTGAAGTGAGGGATGGATAGGGATGGTTTATGGCGGTTAATTAGTTGGTTATAGCTGTTATATTTGGTGAATTGATGGAGATTTCATGGTTCATGCTGGTTATTTGATGGTTTGGCTGTGAAATGATGGAAATTCCATGGCGATTTTGATGGCCAATGAATCAGCCACCAATTCAGCGTCAACCATCCTTCATGGTGAATCAATGGATGATCAATGATGGTTGATTAAGCTAATGAATGATGGTGAGTTGACGGTTGATTGATTATTACGTACTTGCTTGACTATATAAGTAGTGGATAATGGATGGAAAATTGTTGGGTGATGGTTGACAAGAGTTGAATGGCTGTTGAGAGCGATTGGGAGCTGTTTGGGTAACCACAATAGACCACTTGCAATGAGGGGATTGAGTTGGATTACCAGGAGTGTTCTAACCAAATGGTTCATTCTATTAACTACAGTAGCGCATAGCTGATGGTTGACTAGCGCTTGGTGGTAGCTGATTGTTGATCAACCATAGTTGCGTAACAAGTCAGTGATGGTTAATTCATGATTGCTTAGTGGCTGATTGATCAAATGGTGGTTGACTACTGGTTAGTGACGGTTCGTGATTGTTTCGCAACCCTAAATCAGGATGACCATTATGGACTGTCATGGTCAATATGTTCACAATGGGAATAGTACTGACACTGATGCATAATGATAATCGCAGATTACCACCAGCTGATGTACACTTCATGACAACGGCAAGAGTGGGAGATATCAGCTATAAAAGGATTACTTAGTGAGATGAGGTGATACAATGATCTACCTCTAAATATAACATCTAATGGTTGCAAACTCATACTCGAGCACTCTACATCATGAACTACTGTAGCATTTGCGATGTTTATGCATCGTTCACGTCATGTACTGTTAGGTAACTATTGTGATGATTAAAGCCCAGGACTAGTCATGGTAGAATGTCATGCTTTGTATTTTTCATAGTGGGGTATATCAAATATTCTTTGAGGGTTGTAACACTAGTAGTACCTGTTTATGAACCACACGTGGCCGGGGTTGGAACTAATAGACTTCGCAAGACAACGCAAATATAGCACCAACCAATAGCATACACTATGACACTTGGTCAAGACCAAAACCCAAATCATCCAAAGCCTGGGCCATTTTTTGGAGGGGATCTGGTGTTTTGAACCGCAGCCATATGGCACTAGCAACCACCACATCGTGGATTTGCATGGACAGGGATATCAAACAACAAATGACCAATTGTAGTTGTTTGATATCCCTGTTGTAGTGTTTGATCCACCTCTACAATATCTACGCGACAAATTACCAATTCCCTCTCCACGAAATTGTAGTTGATAACTACTGTTTGTACACTACAAGGGATACCAACTACCAATTGTTGTTTGGTGAACCCTGTACCCCTGGTTCCCCTATCATTAACCATTGTTTTTCCTATGAAATTGTTGGGCATTATCCCCCATGAAATGGGTTGGTGAACTGCTTGACCCAGCTCGCCATATATAGCTTGTATATCCCCTACTATTGTTGGTTATCATCCCCTATTATTAACCATTAACCAGCCAGTTAACCATTGGTTGGTTGATTCATATTGACCCATATAGTTGGTATATATTCCCCACTATATATGTGTTAATTGTTTATCATCCCCTATGATTAACCATTAACCACAACCAATCCCGCTTGTTTGTTGGCTCACCACTCGTTAACAAGTGCCACAAACGTTTGTGCGCAAGGTCGCGCGGTGGAAGAAACAACACGCGACCCAACGAGCAAAGGGTGACACGGCCGCAGCAGCCGTGGTGGTATCCCCGTGGTGGAGAAATGATGGAGTAAGGGTGAGTAATTAACTGGTTGGTGGTTTCAAACGGGGTGCGTCCGTGGGATCAAGTGCGCGTGGTGGTTTCAAACATGTTTTATTTTCCCTTGTGATTATCAACAATTGGTCGGTTGACTAATATTTTTCAAAGGGGTTGAAACCACCAACCACTTAAGGGACAATAGCAACAATCACGCAAATGCATCATGCATTGATAATCAAATAGCTATAACAGTTGTCATCAATAGTGACTGACAACAGTAAGACTCATATCATCATTGAGAATGAAAATTATTGTGTTGTTGATGATGATGATGATGGTGATGATGATGATGCTGCTGATGATGATGATGATGATGATGATGATGCTGATGCTGATGCTGATGCTGATTCTGGTGGTGATGTTGCTGGTGATGGTAGCAGATGATGGAGTAATCAATAGCTACATCATTTGACTCTCCGGTAGTTGTCGACTCATTATATGACCATACTGGCAGAGTCAAAGACCAGTGCAGTGAAGGTGCCAAAGGCCACACTCAGCACCGGTGGAATTACAAGGCTGCTGCATGAGGCTGTTGAATGGTTGTGTAGTGCCACTAGCGGATGGAACCAACCAACCAATCCAACAGCGAGAGTCTGACGGCTAACAGCAATCAACACAGCAACACAGCTGTTGATGTATTGCTTCAGGATTCTGAAGATACCAGAGAGCTGGAGAATCTCGATTTACAGAAGATGACCAAAGCCTTCCCTTAGGACAGAGATGCCCACGCATTTCATGTTGATACAGCATGACTTATTCAACAGCTGTCGATTGGACTTATATCATCCATGAACGGTTCTGAATCAGCCAGTCTGAAGGATGTTTGATTTGTTTGAATTGTTCTTAGTACTTGATGTCAACCCTGGATTGATAAACCATTCGGGGATGCTGCCTATCAATCAACCAGAGGGTTATTAATCCAGGGTTGGCATTGCAAGCAATATAGACTGCAAAACTAACAAGTATTGAAAAACAAATTCGCGTGATTCGGGATATGAAAGTGTCACAAGTCAACATCCACACAGCATTTTTCCGTCTCATGGGATGCTGCCAATGTCATGGTTATGGTTCCCTAGTCAAGGAGATTTAACTCTTCTGGAAACTAGCATGGACCCTACAAGGGTACTCTCAATCGGAAACTGGTTGTCCAACACCTATGTGGAGCACCCGTGTAGGTTTCAAGGAGTCCAACAAATTACAGTCAATCAAAAACTACTTGTCAACACTTAGTTCAAATTATAACCAATAAGACTATGAAAACTATAACAAGACAATGACTAATCATCCATAAAATCACCACAGTATGATTATCAGTATTATCAGTAGGTAGTAGTTTAGTTAGTAGTAGGATACAGCGGGAATGGCGAATACATACCAATATTGAATAGCATGATCCAAGATCGTGGAAACACCAATAATTGAATAGTATCACCAATATATATCAATATATCACAATATTACCTGCAAATGATATTTGACAATATACCACTATAAAGCAAGATAGGTATATATAGATATATGCATTAGATAGTGCAGATAGTACGCTGAGAATTCCAAGCTGATTCGAACTTTTCTTCGGCCACTGAGGCTGGGGACTGGGAATGTCCATCGTGTGGTTTCTACAATTTTGCCAGGCATGGGACCGGGCACGCGGATCTTGGGCCGAGGCTGGAGACTGGGAATGTCCCAAGTGTGGTGACTACCAATTTGCCAGGCACGGCGGTATGGACCGTGGCCTCACCAGCTCTGGTAGTGGAGTTCTACATTGGAATTTTGACTCTGGTAAAGTGAGCTGCAAGTGGAAAATCCACCATTTTTGTAGCTTGTTTACCATGGTTTGCCCTTAGTTTCTTATCTTCTTGGAGTTTACCAGAGGGTATTCGTTGGGAACTCGCTAAGTCAGCATGAACCAAAATTTGATGGGCAAGTTGACCGACGGAGGCGGTTGCGTTCCGCCAACAGCACTTGGTGGTTGTGATTGGGCCGTAGGGCTTCAGCAGAGGTCACTGCTGTTTGTTTCCTTTTGCTTGGGTTTGACCTGAGAAGTGTCAATCGTGTTCCAATCCTCAGGGACATCAACCAAAATCAACCCATTCATAGGACCTCGCAATAACCAATGTATCAAATGATGTGCTTCCAACGCCACCCCATGGCTCAATCATGACCATCCAAGTGGTTCGTCGCAACGTCCTTCCAGCTGCAGGAATAAGGAGTGCCGGAAGTGCCACTTGGCCAGTGCTGTTGCTGGGGACCGCTGACTAATTGAGCTTTGACCGCCGCAGGCTAGTATTTAACTTGCTCTTGTTGTCGCTGGTTATCACCAACCACTCTTGTTATGACTACTTGTAGTGGTACTCCTACTCCTATTGCTACTGTTGCTGCTACTACCACCACTACCACTACTACCACCACCAGCACCACTACCACCACCACTACTGGTACCTGCTTTTTTACCAAACACACTCTAACCCTGACGAATCATCAAGGTTTTACGTATGTCTAACTATCCCAGTCAAATATCAATTAGCCCACCCAGGGGTCTCCCTTTGGAACCATTCTGAACCTCAATATTACCATATTTTAACCAGGAACTAAGCCTCAATAGCCATACGTGATTGTGACTGTAGGCCGTGCAGTCATAGTAGGACGAATGTTTTCATTCTGATGGCTGTAGCTTACCCATGTCACAATGTGCATATACATTCATATATACAGCAATCAACCCATTGAGCACCTGATAGCAGGGCCGACCATCATAAACCATGACCTAGCTAAAGCAAACCGCCATCAGTCATCATTCAACATGGACTAAGCGTTGTGGTTCATCAATCATTCGTGAACCACAACAATAGCCACAAAGATACACCATCATCAACTTGAACCATCAACTCAAACATCCGTTAACCATCATCATTCTCTATCAGTTAACATAATCTGCCATTACTTAACCATTTCTTATCCATCAACTTCACCATCATTCAACCACTACTTCTCCACGACTTCACCCTTGAAGTACCCCTCCCCAGACCCATCCAGACCTCTGACCACCGGCAGCGCCCCCAGGTGGAGCGGAGAAACCCCGCGACGACTCCCGAAAGCCGCCGCCGCGCCGCCGAGACTCCCGCAGGCGACGGGTCATTGGGCGAAGGGTGAAACTACGGTGCGAACATGTGCGAACTAAGCTTAAACTAGGGTTCAACACTAGGGTTATAGGGTTTAGCTATAGTGTTCCTAACCCTTAACTATGGTGCGAACCCTAAGGTGAAAGCTTAAACTAGGGTTTAACACTAGGGTTGTGAGTGAAATGGTTGATTAAACTAGGCTAAGAGATTGACTAAGGGTTTAGCTAGTGAATTATTGTGGAATGAAGGGTATGGGGGGATGATAGGGGAGTATGATGGATCAGAGGGAAATCTGATGGGTTAAAGGATTAACTAAGGGTTGAGCAAAGGGACTCACCAAGGATTCGGATCAACTTGTTGGGAATCTGATCGTTTGAGTAAGGATGAACCCTTACTTATAACTTATAAGTTAAACTAGGGTAAAACTACAGGGAATTACAATGGATTAGAAGGGGAATCGGATGACTCAACTGATTTGGGGGTTGGACAATTGTGGATCATAGGGAAACTATAGGGTAAAACTAGGGATTAAACCCTTGAAATAATTCAGTTGAACTAGGGTTAAGTATAGGGTACTACGGGTCAAACTGGGTACTGGGGTCAAGTGTCAACTATAAGGGATTCAATCGGGGGATCTGATCGTGAATGATAGGGAAATGTGATGGGTTAAAGCTGTTAATCTACGTGGAGACCTAAGGGTGAACTAAGGATAGGATAAAACTAGAGTTCATGGTTAGGGGATAATAGGTACAGCCATGAAAACTAGGGGATGGTTGATGATTAATGATGTTTCATGATGGCGATAATAGTGATTTAGGATTGTGATGCTAGCTATCAGTGATTAGCTATTAGTAATTAACCTAAATGGCTATGGGTCAATATTCACCAACCAATACTGGGGGATAATGACCAACAATAATAAGGCAAACTAATGGTTAATGATGGGGAACCAGGGGTACAGGGTTCACCAAACAACAATTGGTAGTTGGTATCCCTTGTAGTGTTATTAGCAACCATCACCGACATGAACATCATAGCTATTAGTCATCCTTTGCCAGCGATTTCCCCGCGCGTGCCAGGCGCAGCCCCCGGCGCAGCCCAGCGCGTAGCCCACCGAGACGTCGTAGCGACAGCCGTCGTCGAAGGCCATCCGAGCCGACAGCCCCCGGGGCACCCGTGGCCGAAGCCCGGACCAACGGCATGGGCTTAACATCATGATGCCATAGCTGGTCCATCAGTAGGCTGTTTCGCTATCATTTACAAGCTATTTTCAGGGAAGATCTGGGGCTTTTCAGGGTAGCTTCACTCGGAAAATCTGGGCTCCCTCGCTGGGAAAAAAGCCGGGTTTTGGAAGAAGACGCTGGTTTGACCTTCCAAAAAATCACTGCCGGTTGGCTCTTCATTCAGCATGCTTTTGACAGCAAAAAGGTCATAGACTGCTTTTCAGCTCTATAAACCCACCATCTGGTTACATTAAACCCTGGTACCTACCCAACATACGTTCATCAACTTATATAGCTGACATGGTTGATTATGATTGGTCATTATGCCTTGCAATCATTTGTTACTACTTGATTACTACTGGCCATCCATCAAAAAATCCAATGACCATCAATGCTAATAATCACCCATCATACTATGTAACTAAATGTAACTAATCATCAATCATAACCAATTAATCATCAATCATACTACTTAGTCACCAATCATACTGGTAGATCATGATAATCACTCATCCAGTTGTGCCTTGAAATTCTCGACCACGTCCCTGTGGCCCTCCCAACGGAGTGTGGGACAGGAGCAGAAGTGCCAGCAGCCGTCGCTGAGAGGGTGATCAAACGCCGTTTTGTTGGTGTCTCCAGAAATTTGCCATACAAAGGACAATATGGTGCTTTCTCAAAATGGGGATACCCCCAAATAATCCAACGTTAACCATCAATAGTATGATGAACCAACCATTTTGGGGTACCTTTGTTTGAGAAACACTCATGTTACAAAACGCATGATCCATGGCAAAGCAATGATGAAACAATACTGAAACAATGGCCCCCACAGAAGCAATAATTAGTGGCCAATTAAGTGAGTCGTGGTTAAGTGGCAAACCAACCGTAAGAGGAATGGTAACGGCGATAAATGGTAATATTATAAAAGTCGTACAGCTAACGGCTTCCAGATGAAATACAGTGACTCATGGTTGTAGTGAAGTGGCTGATGACAACAATAGTGATTGAGCCAAACATGTTACATGATTGTTGTGTTTGCCAAAAGTGTGGCCAAATCATGGCGAAGAAAAGAGGCTAAGAAATGGCTAATTCATAGCAATGATCAAGCTAGCTTGATGCCAAGAAAGAAACGTGGTGGCTGATGGTCTACAGTAATTAGCAATGGTGGTTAATGATTGTGCTTGTACTATGAATATGGAGTTGTGTTTGATGACAGCAACAACCATCAAGAGTTTTTGTATAACAAAGAACCAATGATCATCAGTAATAAATTAATAAAGGTAGATAGCAAGTTTCAAACATCAAAAATGCTGTCAAGTGGGTCACCTGAAGTTGGTATTCCAAATATCTATCCAAAAAGAGCTCCTGAATGGTGGGTATGACAACGTGGGCACGCATGCAAAGGTGTTGAAAATCCACCAATCAGTGGGTTGCAGATCATTCGTCGAGCATCACCGTGTTGTCACGTGGTTCTTTCAGCTGCCTGTGCAAGGATTGTAAAAAAGCTGCAATCTTTGATTCCAACAGGGGGACGAATGGAAGGTAGAAATGAACAAAAACCTTGGCGGCACGAATTGGTGATAACAAGTAGCAAAGTCGCACCAATGGATACCAGTTGACCGCTAGCGGACACTGGTTGACAAGTCATGGTTACAGATGATTGATGGCTACAAGCAACCAACTGAACATGATGCATGTGATGCAGCTGTGGATATTGGACCCATCCAACTGGGAGTTGGTCTCCGGTTTGTCACTTCCTCCTTGCAGACAGGAAGCTTTTAAGTAAACATGCTTGATGATCAGGGGATTTCTAGGCTTCAAAAAGTTACTAGATGCTTGTTCGCTTTTCAGGCAAATGCATATGGTGAAAGCAGCATGGTTTCGCTATAGCAAACGCATACAGCCTTTGGAAATGGCCTCGCATGGGATGGCCTGTCCTTGCGAGGTGAATGTTGAGACAGCGCTTGTGTCGAAGTTCTGGTGGTTTCAACCTCAACCACCGGTTAGAGATGAATGGTATGGTTGCAAGCTCAAACAGAATCACAGCGAAACCCACAACAGATCACCAAGTGGATCAACATGGATAAACGGCTATGGCAGCTATGCTGGGTGCGGGATCACGAGTCAACCAGTAGGCTTGTCACCCGGAGCTTACACCACCAGCCATGCCAAGAGCGCCCCCGTGGCAGCCCTGGCCGCCTGGCCTCTTGGGGCTGCCCAGCAGACTGAGTTATGAACGAAACGGGTGGAAAGTGACGCGTTGCTTGCGGGGGGCTGGTCAGGTTGGTGTGGCTGGTTGAAAGGTGCCCGCGTTCTCGAATTGATCGCAGATGATCCAGGTGTGCGTTGAGAGACACTTGGGATGTTCTGAAATGAGGCTGTTGCAAAATCGATGGTGCTCTAAAACTGTTTTGGTTACTTTGAGAGCACGAAGTCCATTGTCTTTGGGGGTTACCTGGTTGAAGGCAGCCCAACATCTTCCGTTGATTGGGTCAATCTTCATGGTAGGTAAAGGCTGTGTTATTCTACTTGATTTGATCTATCGCTTGCTTGTTGTTCCGTGTCAGTTTGCTCTAAAGATCATGATCATTGGTGAGAGGCATAGATTGATGTTGAAGTTCAACGTTGATTGTAAGACACAATCAAGAGCCATTGAATATAAATTACAATATGTATAGCAAAATTAAGCACTATGAACTATCAATTTACCATCAATTAAGCGTTAATTGGCCATCACTTTACCATCAAATTAGCATATTAGATCGTCAACTTAGCATCAATTAGCGCTTAAGACACCATTCCATTTTTAAAACAGCTGGGTGGTTGCCAAACTGAAGATAACAATAAAACATGTACCGCAACGGGTTTATTTCACCGTCAAAGACAGGATACGTTATCATAATGTGCTTTGACATACAACAAAAAGGTTTTAATCAGCTGCTTGTTTGGAGAATCCTGAAATAATTAGCCAGAGGAGCACCTTGCGCCATCAGGATCGCTTGAAAGTGCTTCGAAAGTGCATGACTTATACGGTTTAGAACATATCTCCACCCTCAGCCAGCGCCAGTTTGCAACATAGAGGGTCCAACTGGTGAAGCACCGCCCTTGCATGGTCTGCACGCGTTTTCCAGTGGAGCTTCTCTATCCCACCTGAGCAACAGGAAAGGCCACTACACACCATTCTCGGGGTTTTTGGTGCCTCGAATTCCACAGATGTTGTGGGAAAATTGGTCATTGGTTAATTATATTATGTTCATACCCAAGTCTTTCATTTTGTGAATGTTAGAGACGTTTCCAGACTGTTCGCCAACAATTTTCCAACGTGTTCACCCAGCTGTTGACAACACATTGCTACTCGCGCTGGCTGCCATGTATCGAACATTGCAGGCGCCGACCGGGCCTGCGCTGTTACAGCAGAGCTACTGGGTGGTTGCTTGAAGCCATAACGAGAACCCAGGGGTATGGAGGATTGTAGGGAATCGCTAGTGTCACCTGGGTATGACCATCGTTGATGAAGTATGCTTCATACTTGTTAGCAATGGTTGAGAGGGGATAGCAGCCGACAACTTTATCTACCGCCCGATAAAGCCTAGAATCACACGGTCACCTAAACAAACTGCTGGTTTTACAAAAATCAGTTGTACTAGCCGGATTGATTTGCCATAATTCGTTGATCAAAAGGTTGCCAGGAGATTCATGCTCCGTGTTTACATGGATTGTTTCTTTCCCTTGTGGCAGTAGTATTGTTGTAGCTAGTGCGCATCAGTGATCTCTGCTGAGTTTGTATGGAAATGTTGTTGGTGAATCTATGACTCATGACATGGAAACATAGGAATACCTTGGCAGTGATGTCATGTTTGGAGTGATGCGGGTATAGTGATAGCTGGGACAAACCTGTTTATCTTTCTATATATCCAACTGTTCTTTCTTGGTTGTTATTCCGTACTCTCAACCAACTTATTAAAAATCACGAACCTATACTACCCGTCATGCTGGGTTAATGTAAAGAAGTACGCATTATTAATTCATCTTATTTCCTCAACAATCATGGACTATTGTTTACCAGCATTAGGGGGTTCAACACTCTTTGATTACTCGTTATTGACCCACCAAAATTAGTATTGGATCATTTTCTCACCCTTGTAAGCTTTCACCACACCATCAACCATCATTAATTGTGGTTGGCCATGATTTGTTAACCGGAATTCATCAATGGTTGCAAAGGAACCCACCAGATGAGCCTGATCAACCATGATTTTGTTAGCCACCACTAAGCATCATTCATTGACCATCAAGCAACCACGATTCTGTTGATTAACTAGCTGAATATCAATCATTTACCATGACACATCATTGATGGCATGAACCATCAATGATTGACAATCAACTAAGAATAAACAAAAATCAGTCTATTGACCACCGATTGACCATCATTAACCAGCTCATTAACCAGCTCATTAACGAGCTCATTAACCATCTATTGACAATCAACCATCATTCACCAGCCTACCAACCATCAGTAAAGCATCAACAACCATCATTAGTCATAAAAGCATTCTTGACCAGCAACCATCTAAGAAACCACCAACTAACCATCTATGCACAAGCAACCATCACCAACCAACCATCACCATGGCATCACCAACCATCGCCAACCATCTCAGCAATCATCCCCAACCATAAATCAACCATCAATCAACTGTCACCAACCATCAAGTTGACCTTTCACCATGGCAACCATCACCTCCATGGCATCCCCTTGGCATCCCATGGCATCCCACGGCATCTCCGCCAGGTCACGTGTCGTTCCGTGGCCCGTCGCGGAACCGGCGCAAGTCGGCGCTGGGCGCTGGTGCTGGCGCTCGCGGGATGTCTAGGTGGCAGATGAGCGAAGGTCGTTGGGGAATTGGTGGTTGATTGATGGTTGATTGATGATTAATGATGAAGTTGATTGATGATTGATGATTGATTGATGATTTATGGTTGATGAATGGTTGATGGATGGTTGATTTGTGGTTGATTGGCTAATTGTTGGTGGACTGATGGTTGATGGATGGTTGCGACTGATGGTTGTGACTGATGGTTGTGACTGATGGTTGGCTAATGGTTGATGGATGGCTAATTGATGGTTAATGATGAAGTTAAGAATGGTCAATTATGGACCCTCAAGAAAATCACGGCCTTCAGGGTACTCTATCAATTCCAAGGGGATGGGTTAAGAATGGTTAGGTATGACCAATCTTGGTTAATTAATTGATGCGATTGATGGCTAGTTTAGTCACGGCTGGTTGATGATAAGATATGGTTGAAGCGTTGTCAACAATGGCTGAGTTGTGTTTATACAATGGAGAGTTATTGCTTGGTGACTAATCGATGGCTAATCTTGGTGATGGGCAACAATCGCTTGTGGATGGTCAATTGCGCTTCTTCAGCACCAATAATACGTGATTATTCATGATCCATGATGGTTGATGATGTTTGATGTGGCCGTACGGACGGCCATGGTCTCCCAGTGCTATGGCCGTGGGTCACCACCAGTACGATGAGATGTTCATGCACCGTGGGGTCACCTCATGCAACGAGGGTCAGTGCCGGTTGAAGATAGTGACTGGCCAGTAGCTACCAACTACAATGCACAACCTATAGGTCAGAGTTTTGCATGATAGCCCATTATCATCATCATCATCATCATCATCATCATCATCATCATCATCATCATCATCATGATCATGATCCTTGTTCATTTTTGGCCATAATCCACCACAGTCATCAGTTATAACAACATAGTCCATGAGTACCCACCATTCATGGAATACTCTCAAGGCAACTTCTCAAGCAACCATCATGCACAATCAATGCACCGCCATTAACCCTCATTAATCATCATTCCCCATCGCTATCATTGAACCATGAACACTCAATGAACCATCATTTTCTGATGAACTGGTGAAACCAAACTTCCAATGAACCAATCATCATTCCCAATCATCATTCCGCATAGCCATCATTTTCCCTCCAATGTTGGCCCTGTAGAATGTGGCCCTGAGCCGCTCGGCTCACAGGTACCCGTGCGGCTCATTTGCTGAGCCGTCGACCCTTGACAGCTGCTGCCTTTGCGCAGGCCCTGGGGTGGCCATGGTGCCGCTATGGCTCCACGCAGTGGGGCCATGCTTGGTCAAGCCATCAATGTGCTTGGGATACTTCGAGCCATAGCCATGGCTACGTTTAAACCAAACTGTGGGTTTTGTTTATTGATGATTAATTTTGGTTTGATGTTCAGAGCTGTTCATCATACTGGTTGATTATATAGTTTATTTGTTGATCTTATTGTTGATTCATGTGGTTCAAATTTCAAAGCTTCGGACATGTTTAGGTGGACCATATTGTTTGCTGACGTTGACCGAAGGTCGATTCGTCAAAATACAGGTATGTGAGACTGAACTGGTGAAGCCTAACTTGAATTGCCAGAGACTTTGATAATGTCACCATGTGTTTGATTTCATCAGGGCGATTTCATCAGGGCGATAGCTCAAATGTAGCCATGATATGCACACAGAGATAGCTACACCAAAATATCCCATCTCAGCAGAGTCGCTTCAAGATTCATAGACTCAGTTGCTATACCTGAGAGGTCCCGGCACTGTGCTCCAGGTGGCTTCGCCCACCAGTGGGGGCGCCCAGGTCCTGGCCAAGGCAGAGAGGTGCGCCCAAGGATTCGCCAGGCTGTTGGGTTAGAGATGGTTAGAGGGTAGCCTCCGGTAAACTGACCTGGCTGGCTGGATTTGAACCATATTTTCTGTATGAAACCCTGGGAAACCACCAATAGCCATGGTGGATTTTCTCCCTTGCCAGATTTGCCAGGTTAGTTTACCAGAGGGTAATCATCCAAAGGTGCTGAAGATGAGGGAAAGGTCATGAACCATCAACCTGATTGTAGCTGTGTTATAACCCTGGGTAAAACTGGGAGATGTCATCAACCTCAATCAAGGTGCTGATTAATCATGAACCCTCGTTTCTCGTTTCGTTTCGTGATCCATGTGAGGATTCGACCAGGCGCTAAGGCCCCCATTTCACAAGCTTGGCTCAGACTGCTGGGATAGGTACTGGTGTTAAGAGCAAACACTGTTGGGCAGAATTGGTTGACGGGAGGGGTGGTTGTATCAATGGTGGGTCACCAAGTTCTTATGGGTTGGTAATCTTTTGGGGTTGATAAGTTGATGTATGACTAGGACAACTTTGATGAAAAGGTTCCTGGGTGGTTCATGGTTCAAGCCAGCTAAGTACGGCGCGGAAACCGCAACGGCAAGTGTTTGATGTGCTGTTGGTCGATGATCCAAGTGATGATTAATGGATAACTGCAGCGACGGTTCCATCCCATGCCATGCCAGAAATGGGATATAAATTGCATGATTGATATCTTACCCATGCCCCATGCTTCCAGTCACCATTTCAATAGGCAACCAGCTGGTTTCTACCAGCCCGTTGTTTGGGGGTTGATTACCTACTAAAATAGCATTTGAAAGCATAGGGTTAATGGTTTGGAGTTGCGTAACTCCAGGCAATCGGTTTATCGATGTTGGCATGGCATCTGCCACCCTGGAAATGCATGGATGGGTTGGTAGGTCTAGCTTCTGGGTGGGGCCCTGGTCCAGGCACCAAAAACCTAGAGGTTTTAGATGGTTTTAGAAGGCAAATCATCTATCATTCGGGAGTATCATGTAGCTGGCCTCCAGGGTTTGCTAACAATTGTTGGTCTCCCCCATTATTTTCACCAGCTTAACTGGCCTATGCCCCCAGCATCATTAAAAGTCATCGTTCATCAGCTTCTTTACCAGCTTCTTAACCAACATATCAACCACCGCATTACATGCAGTAAGTGCTGTGAACCATGGTAACCCATGATTGAACAGGATCAACCATCAATGAACCATCAACCAACCATCAACCCACCATCAACCGACCATCAACCAACCACCAACCAACCATCAACTAAGCACCATCCAGAAACTACCCAGCAGCTTTGAAGCCATTTCAGTTGGCAAGCTGACTCTTGCTAGAAATCGCCCAGCCTAAGCCCATCCAGGTCAAGCGATCACGTTGCTCAACCAACAAGATGCCATTTCCATCGACGAAGAGTTGATGTCAACGCCAGGTGAGGCTTGCAGGGTCTCCTTTAGAAAGCTAATTGGAGCTGAAAATGATAAGATCTCACTCTTGCTCAGTAGCTGGTAGCCATCGATAAGTCTCAACCTTGCTGCCTTGCTTCACTGGTCGTTATAAGCCATGGCTAAGGTTGGTGATCAAGCTGCTTGATCCGCTAAAACTTGGGCTTCCTTGGTGGTTATAAGCCATGGTTGGTGGCTAAAATGGTGGATCCCAGGTGCTCAACCTTGGTTTTGTTGCCACCCATGGGTGGCTTATAAACTAATTCGCCACCCATCCCTTGGCACTTGCCATGGCTAACAGCCCATCCTGGACACATGCCATGGCTAACAGCCCATCCTGGACACATGCCATGGCCAAGCTGGTTGATCCAAACTGGTGGACCCAACTGGGAGCTTCACCGCGCCATGTGCCACCGGTGGATCAGCTGCGCCTTGGAGGTTTTTCGGTGGATCAGCTGATGGAACTGGCGGGGCTCAGCGTGGCCAGCGCTCTGGCGGACGGCAGGGGCTCGCGACGGCGACGGGGAGGGACCCGTTGTGGTGACAGACGTGCGATGGGTCACTGATGCGGTGGTTGGTCGTGGTTGAGGTGAAGTTGGTTGGTCGTTGTAGGTTATTTCAGTTATTTCCGATGTATGAAGCATGATTGACTAAAAGTTAAGAATTATGTTTGTAAACAAATGACTCACCATGATTCATCGCCAGCGATACCCTTTGCTAGTCAACACGTTTGATGCTTAATCATGCATGGTTAGTATAGTCGATAGTCGATTGATAGTGCTTGAACCTTCTTATAGTGGTTCACAGTGGTCAATAGTTGATGCATTAACCATGATTCACACTGATTAACCATCAAATTTCCGTCAACAAATAGATCTCCCATTCCCACCGCAGGAAGCATATCCCAAGTCCCAGCGCGTGCTCATTGTGGCGGGCCCCGGCAACAACGGGGGCGATGGATTGGTGGCAGCTCGACATTTGCACCTTGGCGCGGCACTGTGATGTTCTTGGGAGCCACAGCCCTATGCTTTCAGGCTTCCATGAAGTGTTGGGGGCTCCAAGCTGAGTTAAGACAGCTGTTGTAGTTCTACCAGCTGGATCCGTACTATTGGCTGGTAGCTGGAAGCATAGGCTGGGTATTGTGTATCAAGAGCTGAATCTACCATGACTTTCTGGCTTTCAGATGCACCAGCGATTTCAAGCAGAGTTTCTCCGTCAGCTTCTTTGGTGAATCAACCAGGACCTCAAAAGTGCCAGCCATCGGTGCAATGGTCTGCCAGCGGCAATCCTGTAGGCTGAACATCTCAACGGTTTCATCGTTTTTGTTCAAGCACTGCGTCAGTTCTTCAGTTGTCGTTGGACAGATTTTTCCAGAGCTCTCCTTGTCACCTGCAGCCGTTGGTTTTAGAGTCTGGACCAAATTCCTGGTGGATCAGCTGGTGGAGCAGTAGGAGCATTGGTCAGCTTGCCATCGCTCCCTTGAAGCCCAAGCAGCTTGGGGGAAGATCCCCACATTCTGATGGCCAGTCATGACACAGTTCCCCTGGAAATCACATCGATCCAGTCCCGGCGATTTTCGGGTTGGACTCTGTGGAGCTCCACCTTTAGCCACAACAACCAGATGGGCGTTGTTTTATGGGATAAAGCACGGACGGTATAGACAGCATGGATCAAGTCGCTGGCCAACTTGTAGAACTTGGGTTCATCCCAAGAGACCTTTCGTCGCCATGGGGAACTACCTGGCTGAGCCCAAAAAGGACCTACCGGGGCTCCAAGTGGAAGAGGCCTCAAAGGTATGACTTTGGGATGGCTACACCAACTGTTCTGATCACTGTTAGATAATGTTGGACAACTAGAACCAAATGGTAGCTGCAATTGTTTGCCTGAAGCCGCAGATTTCAGGGGTACACCGTGAAGGGTGCCGGATTTGCGGGATGGAGTGGTTCATGACTTGGCAGGTGCACTGTGACGCAAGTTGTCAAACCAGTAATTCACATCTCACGTCAAAGAAGGTCACCACATGTCGTATCTTGCAATTAGTTTCTCCTGTTGAAATATGCACATGATTGATGTGGCAGGTTATTCAACACACCAAAGCATCAACTTCGCCGTTCCACTACCTTTGGCCAAACACTATTACTACGTAGGATGATCAATATTTTCACAAGCCATGATGGATGAGCCGTGAAATAACCATCCAAAACACAAAATGCAGTCACTTTCTATCCATCATGCAATCATCAACCATCACCATTACAACCACCATCATCAATCACCATTATAACCACAATCAACCACCCTGAGCCACCAGGAATCTCAATCAATCAACCTTCATAATCCCATGACTTCCCCCATGACATCAACCCTCACAACCCCATGACTTCCCCCATGACTTCCCCCATGACTTCCCCCCATGACTTCCTTCCAGGACAAGGACACGGCTGTGGGCAGCGGCCCCGGCGTCACCTGGGCCAGCACCGGCATGCAGGGCTGGCGCGTGTCCATGGAGGACGCCCATGTGACGCTGCCGGATCTGGGGCACCACCTGCAGGGCGTCGGTGCCTGGGCGGAGGATCGTGGGAGGTGGGATGAAGCCTTGGGACGATAGAAATCCATGATTAACATGATATGGTATATGAATTAACATGTGGTATATATGAATTTATAGTATATCTATAGTATGTATATAGTATATGTCTAAGAAATCCATAATTAACATGTGGTATATGGATCTATAGTATATCTATAGTATGTATACAGTATATCTGAAGTATATGTAGGATATTTTTTAAACAGACCCCCACATAGTAATGGATGGTTGGATGTAGTTGGAGATGTAGTGGGGGATGTGGTTGGGGATATAGTTTATAGGTACCATCGATGAATTCTCCAATCCGGAAACTGTAGAGTCGTGGAGACTTTTGGACCTGTGGATGATGAACGATAAACTATTAGAGAATGACATTGGGTTTATGGTTTCGTTTTAAATTGAACCAATGAGTTGGGATCAAACCACAAGTGGGATATCACCATCGTAAGTCGGGGGATGAATTATAGAAGTTGTGGATGTAGTGGCGCCTATGGGGTCGGGGGTCATACTTGGATTACTCCAACATTTTAGATTTTGGCACGAGGGAAATATACCCACGGGGGCCACCCATCATGATTAAGCCAAGAGATAGCCCACCCAAACCTATGTATGAACGGTAAGGGTTAATCACTGGGGAATATCAATCGATATGATCGCTGGTTCGCAACAAATGAGTGAAACATATAGGAGCAACCATATATGGATTAACCATATGGAATGAATCGGATATGATGAAACATTGTCTCAACTGCTTAACAACAAGGACAACCAGAAAGTAGTCGATGATGGCAACTTTCTCCATTTCTTGATGATAAGCCCCACCATACGTTGATCATACGCAACGAATTGTTGACAATGGAGAACTTGGGAGCTCTTGGGCATGATTCTCAGGTTGCCCAACTGGTAAATTGAGACCAAGTGAGCCAAAGAGCCCGGGTAAATCCTTGGATAGGGGTTGAACTTGAAGAATTCATCGATATCCAATGGTTACTGATCTTGGATCCAGAAATTGATGAGTACTTTTGATGCTTGAAACTTAAGCATAGAGATGATGACCACCGATATCCAACACTACCTAAGTTGGTCAAAGTAGTGCTGGTGTTACGAAAGTGAGGAGCTGACTGAGTATGTTGTGAAGCTCGTTGATTGAGCTGTGATTAGATATGATTGTCAGTGCAACCTGAAAGTCTATCAGCAGCTGTGGGGGGGGGGTGCGAATCGAATGCTTCGCATTTAGGACAGATGCTTGGTGCATCAGTCTCGATTTTGCTTGCTTGAGCATGACACAATGGTTGACTCTAAGGCGATTGATGGTGGAAATCAAAACTCAATCACCAACTAGTAGAAGTAGATATAGGGGATATAGTGGTTGATGCTAGTTTAATTTGACGTTGATCACTGACTGATTGATGTTGAATGTTGTGGTTGATGTGTATCAGTGTATCATTGACTGATTATCGTTGATTGATGTTTACTGGAAAGTAGCCACACTATATGCTTTCACGTGGTTGAGTTTGGGTTCATTAGTAAACATGCAGCATGTAGCTGATTAGATAGCAAACCTTATTCATGCTTACCAGAGTCAATCCCCAACCTATCTAATAACTCGTAATACAAAAGTCGCGACTATCGTTGATGGATGCTTGCAAATAGACCCCCCTAACTACCTAAGTGCTGATTGTTGAATATAGTGGTTGTGATGATTGTTGAATATAGTGGTTGATGTTCATCAGTGACTGATTATTGTTGACTGATACTTACACTCATGAACCTGGAATATGATCGATTATTTGAGCAATCATTATTGATAGTTTTGTCTTCATTAATTCATTAATAAAGTATCAATCAATTAATGAAGTAATTAATTAATTGATTAATCAATTAATCAGTTGATTGATTGTTAATTCTAATTAGTCAACAATTGCTGAAATACTCGCCGCCATGATTTTGAATTGATTCATCGCCACCTTCGTGTCGCCCCTTGAGGCATGTACGCCGTCTTCGACGGACACGGCGGCCGGGAGGTGGCGGCCTTCTGCGAGCATCACATGCCCAATGAAATCCTGAGCTTCACGCGAAGGTCGCAGGAACCGTGGCGGCGTGGCTGTGGGTCAAGCACTCAACCAACCAATTTCATGGTGGTTGATACCCAACAAACTATCGGGAAAACAGCCTGGTTGATGATGGGGAACCAGGGGGACTAAGGGTGAACTGACCCACAGCCCCATGGGGGTTGGCTGGAGGGTTTGATTGACAAAATGAAGTGCTTGGTGGTTTGATTGACATTTCTTAGAGGGGATTATAGTGGTTCAAAGGGGATGATAGCCAAAGGTGAAGGGCTCATGACAGGTATCAACCAGGAATAGGAACTGCTGGGGTTTAACCAACATTATATGACCACTGGCTAGTATCTAGTGTCAAAATGGTATTAAGCAGTAGGGTTCGTGCAAACTTGAGCGGTCGGTGGTTTGATTTGCATTTTTTGGAGGGGGTTATAGTGGTCCAAAGGGGATGATAACCAACAAAAATGGTTCAACAACTACTGGTTGATGGTTTTAAAATCGTCTGCTTTCCCTTGTATTAACAAACGGTTGGTTGATTGCCTATTTGTTTCATAGTGGTTGAGACCACCAACCAGTTCAGTATCAAAATTAAATATCAACCATGAGTTAGCCATAGTTAATCATCAGTATCAACCATCAAGTTTGAGACACTATTGAGTATAATACTTGTTAAACCCTTGCGTAAAAAAGTGAACCACTAGGGTTTAACCAGTATCAACCACTGGCTAATATCAACCATCAAAATGGTATTAACCAGTTGTGTGAGGATACAAACCAGTATCAACCATCAAAAGGAATCAATAGTAAGCGCCAGAAACCATCACTGATCATCATTGACGCTTCATAGACAATGATTATTTGTATTTGATTGACGTGTTACCTATCCCTACCATATCATCAAGCTGTTCATTATCCATCATTGGCCATGATGGTGAATTGCGTTAAATTATGATGACAGGTGATGATGCTTGATGATATTTCGATTAAATGGCCCGGTTCTAGCCACAGCCACTATATGGTTGCTGATGAAAGAAATGTCAGCTGCAGCTTCTGGTAGGTCAGGCTCAATAGTATTGAATACTATCTCATTGCTGACGAGTTCATGTGATATATATGTATATATACATACACATATGACTGATAAGCTGTTGATTATCATTATTGATAAATAGGTCAATTTGACTTGTCACATCAACGACCACTTTTATCTGAACGTACCATACCTAATTGGTTCCTTCCCATCTTCAACAGTTTAGTAGTTGCACCGCACAAAAAGGAAAACCATTTGTTCAGTAGTTCAGTACCCCTGAAAAAAACATGGAAAACATGAATCTTTATTTGTAAACATTTGTGTGTAGCTCAGTAGCTCAGCAGTCCCCCACTGGTTGGCTGGCTAGTTTTGACCCATAGCTAGCTAGTAGATACCCTATTGAACTGTTTATTACTACCCCGTCTTTTTGTCATTGAAAATCTTATTGTTTATTCTACTGCAAGTCATTGAATTGTTTATTACAACCGCTGTTTATCCTCAAAGACGCATTTTATTCCAACGCAAGGGTTCCCAAGGGTTCCATTGTTTTCCCTATATTGTTGCTTATAATCCACCAATCATTATTGATGGTTAATAATGACCCATATCCACATCTTATTCCAATGCCAACCTGTCGCGCCAGGGGTTCCACCACCTTATGTAGCAACCGAGGATCTGTTTGCTGCACTGCGAGCGGCGTTTCCCCGGATCGATGCGCCTTGGACGGCGGGACAACGACCCAAGCGATGCTCCGGGATGGTGGGAGCTGCTGACCATGCGGACCACGGATTGGGCTTAGTGACTGGTAATGTTTAACGCGGATGAAGCTCAATTCCATTGGTTTATTGATTGGTGGTTCTATTTTTAATAGGAAACCAAGGCCCCTACGAATCAACGAGGGGTTGATGAATCGAGGATCATCCCACGGCGGTAAATGTAAGCATGGTGATAGCCACCATTGTTGCACGCGTGATTCTCGAGTTGTGGAGCTGAATTGCGAACAACCACCAGAACAAAGACAAATCGAAAAAAAACATCCACCACCACCACCACCACCACCACCACCACCACCACCAGCAGCACCAGCACCACCAGGGCCACCAGGGCCACCAGCGCCAGCGGCCACCGTTGTAACGCTCCAAGGAGATGCTGCGGCAGCCCGGGTTCCCTGACGAGTTTGTG
>VSDK01004528.1:31159-55472 GCA_009767595.1 Symbiodinium kawagutii | reverse complement strand
GCGCCCCGCGGCTGAGGCGACTTCCACAGCGGGTGGGGCTACCAGGGCTACCCTACCAGGGGCGCCGTGGTGGGGCCAGTGGTTGCAGTGGTTGGGCAGTTGCCCAGGGGTTGGTTCAGCATCTTGGGTGGCAAAATGCGATGATTTCTGAGATATGTGAAAAACCTGATAGATTGAAGTTTGGTTCATTTCATCACCGTTGAGCATAGCACATCAGCCAAGAATCCGTTGGTGCGGCATGCAGTTGGAAGATCCAAAGTTTGATCCATGCACCAAGACGCAAGATCTATTACCCACATCATGGTTAAACCATGGGGACAGTACCCCAAAAATGGTTGGTAATTCATGTTGGTTTATTGTTAAACATGATTATTCATGGATGATTTGGGGGGTTCCCCTAATTTGAGGAGCACACACATGATGGAATAGTGAGAGTCCCTAGCTATTTGATTTTTTGTTGAGGGCCACACTCTGATTGAGTAGCTCGACGATCGAAGCAGTTGAGGCAACCAGGAGACGGGAAGCGATGGGCAAGCAGGAGTTCCCGTAGAAGACCTTCAGAGTTCCATCAAAGATGTGTCTTGGGCGCATGAAAAACTCTCTAAGTGCAGCTTCCGGTTGCTGCTTTCTGGTGATTCTTTGGTGCTCCTTGGCTGTGGCCCACCATGCGCTTGTTGTAGCGTGGGCTGGGACATCGATTACCATAGGGATGCCGAGCAAAAGACCAGGGACTACACCGGCCCATGTTAGGTAAGCCATGTGCATAATAGATGATATTGGTTGTCAGTTTGAGATTATATAGACTATATCATATGGTACAGGTTATGAGCTATTCAATTATGACAGAATAGAAGAATAAAATACTAGGAGCAGTGGGTGCTATGACTGTCAGATCACTGTTCGTACCCGGGATTATAATTCCTCATGAGGTTCGAATCCCTCTTTACAGAACGGAAGCATTGCAGTGAGCTTCCCAACTTGGGGCCCCAAGTGACCCAAAGAATACTGGCCCCTGGGGTCCCCAGCCCCCAGGAAATGTGAGTGGAGTAGGTAGACCAACTATCAACCAAGAACACTCTTGATGCACAAGAACGGGGCACCCCTGAGGATGAACCATGCCATCATTCAGGTTCTCGAATCACTGGTGGTGGGGTTTGATGGTGTTTGATCAACAGCAGCGGACGATTGTCCAGTTAGCTTTTTCCTGGGGAGCGATGGTTGAATTTTGAAACAACATCATGCAAGATCTCATGTTTTTACTCAGGGAGCCGAACCCACTCAAACAACTACTTAATGTTTGAAGCTTCGAAAATGCTGTGATTTTACTTCCAAGCATGGCTCGAGATGTCCAAAAATGGCCCCCAAGTCACAGGTGCTTTCCGTCTAAGCAGGGATGGTCAGGTACCACCATTGATAGACAAACCCATCTAAGCATTGCCAGTTTTGAAGATCACCAACATTTCAGCTCGGTAGGATGAGCATGTCAGGCACAGACCAGAATCTTTTTTGCAGGGTGATTCGATCATGTAGAGCCACAAGGGGGTGTAGGATACTACATCGTGGGAGGTTGATTGCTACATGTTGCTACAAGAGTGGGTTATTTGTGAGGAAATTCCTCTGAACTTGTTGGTGGGTGTGTTTGTGTTTGTGTGTGCCAAAACGCCTCCATTGCGATTCCTATTAACTTGGTGGTTTCTCAAAATAGGGGGACCTCCAAATCATCCTTTATTAGCCATCTATAGTGATAAATAATAAACCAACGAGTTGTTGGGGGTCCCCTATTTTGAAGAAACCACCACTTGATCGATTTACATTACGAACCGCCCAGTCCCAAGAAGGAAGTGTTGCGCTGAGGATATGGCACTTGCCCGTTCCAGAGGCACACTTACAAAAGAGGACTGCAACGGAGCTGCTACGACCACAAGAAGTGCAGTTGATGATTGGGTGCTTTCTCAACTCATAGGGGTAGCCCCAATTATCATCGCAGATAAATCATCGGTCACAACGGTTACTAATAAGCCAAGCATAACTCGTAACTTTGAGATCCCAATAAGAAACCAGTATTTGTTTATTTGCAGGTGCACCTAGTGATCAAAAGTGGGTCCCCGAAATAGTGAACCAAGAAACACAGCACCCGGCGGAAGGACCTCCAATTTCACTGGCCCAAAATGGTTCGTCTCTGACAAAAGGCTGGAAAAACATGGCTCAGATGGACAGGATCGATTCCACAGATTGAAAACCGCTGGCCAATCGCGAGGAAAACAAACCAACTATGCGTATCCTTCCCATGATTTTTGACCATTTGAGGTCCAAAAACCCCATGACGCAAGAGACATTGAGCGGGGGCCCTAAACTCATGTCAGCTGAGGATTGTAGGGGGTTAGAATGTACTAAATCGTTCATAGAGTAGAATTTGTCATCATCTACTTTGGGATCCCGATTCACCAACCTCAACATGTGGAGTTGTTCATTTTCTTCAAGTTGATCCCTTTGCTCTTATCACCTTAGAATCACTATGTGCTCATGAAGTCAAAGCAAGTCCCTTTTCTTCCTGAAGGACGCCGAAGGCATTCTCATGAAGATGATGATGCCTCTCGGCCCTTGCGGTTGGCTCTGATTATCATTGGGTGTTGCGGGCTGGCAGTTGCGGGTTCTTATGATATCTAATCTGTTGGTGGTTTAATTGACATTGTTTATTTTCCCTAGTAATCATTGAATCATTGACCAATTGGTTGCTTCATTAATATTGAACATGGGGCTGGTTCAACCCCCAAGCAGTACTGAGCACATGGTTATGAGAACCACCAAAAGGACCCAGGTGCGAGTGATGTGCAGGAGAAAAAACGGTTCCTTCCACCTGGGCTACGAATTGAAACCACGGTGGTTGCGACGGAAACGGCCCTAGATCTCGGCATTGCCAATGTTTGAGATTGGTAACATCCGTTTGGCAGTCCCTTGGCTGGTTACGAGGAAAATCCACCATAGAAATGGCTAGTTTACCCGATCAAACTGCATGTTCTTAGCTTCCAGGTTGGTTTGCCAACGGGTAATTAGCAATGATAAACAACATTGGTTGACGACACTTGAGACTGGTGAGCAACAGTTGGGAATCGCAGTGATTGGTTAAATTATGTTAAATTTACATAACCCTATGCTTCCAGTTACAACTATAGTAGGCAACCAGCTAGTTTCTACCAGCTCGTTGTTTGGGGTTGCTTACCTACTAAAATGGTAAGTGGAAGCATAGGGTAATGTGATAGTGCACCTGAGAAGCTACCTCAGGCCGTGCCTATAGCAACAACAAAAGTAAAATTCAGCCGCGGCTTGATCTCAAGCACTGCCATGAAAAGCACCACTGGCACAAAATCAATCCATCAGTGGCTGATCTTATGCGGACGAAACTGGTTGAAACAGCTGGGACCTCCCAAGATCCACACGCCGCCCATGTTTCGTAGCTGTAGCTGCAATGCCGAGGCTTCAGCGGATGAACGCTGCGGAGAGCGCCGATCTCGCCAACAGTGTGGGGTGCACTGCCGTGGTGGTCCTCGTAACGCCGGAGAAGATCATTTGTGCCAACGCAGGTGGGGAGAAAGCGCATGGCGCATCGTGCCGGTGCTGGCAGGTGGTAGTTGGACGAAAATTGGTTGTTGGAAGTGAGTAGAATAGTGGTCATTGGAGTGGTTCGTCATCAGTAAAAACACTCATAATGATTGTCAATAAGAACACTGATCATGATTGATCAGCACATGATGATTGGTCAAAAACCCTAATCAATAAGAACATTATGAATGGTCAAAGACACTACTACAATCATTTCTGCTTGTTGATTCGGGTTTGTCCACAAATTGCTGGTAATAATTGCCAATGTTGGATGGTTCGTAGGTACCACCGTGGACGACAAATCTATCGCCAAGCTAAGTGGTGGTCCTGACATTCCAGGCTTCCTACTGTGTCACTTTCCAGTTGGGTAAGCTATCACCTCATGACTCAACATGTCGAGCTATCATGTTTGGATGCTTGGATGCCAATTCACTACAAGTGCCCCGCAAGGGTGAAAAAATTGACTTGGCGTGGATTTGATTATTTGGTTGCGCTCAAATAGATTGGCTGCAGCGCGTTCCACGGTGTGATTGCTGGCCAAGAATGATCAAGCAGCTTCAATGATGATTCAAATTTGGCTGACCAACCTGAATGATGAGAAACCATGACTCATAGCATTCAGGACTGGCCATGGCTAAATCTTTTCAAACATGCATTGTTCAGCATTGTTCACTGTTGTACCAACCACACTAACCGTGGATTGTCAGCATTTGAAAACAATCACTTAGATTCATCATCGTTTCCCCCACGCACCCCACTTGATCTCACTTGTCACGCTCTAGGCGACTCTCGCGCTGTTTTATGCCGCCGGGGTCGTCCCATTGCATTGTCCATCGATCACAAACCCAACCTTGAGACGGCTCTCGGGCAACAACGCGGCAGTGGAGGAATGGAGTGGGAGGGTGTTGATGACACGGTCCATTGATGTCTAACATTGCTGTAGTTTGTTAATAGTAAATTGGTGGTCACGTAAGGGTTGAATGATGTTTCATTGATAGGGACCTGATACTTAATTCATGGTTTCCGGATGGTCATTTGATGCTGCTTTCGCAGCTCATTGAAAATTGATTTTGATGGGCAATCACGGCTGATGATCATAATAATTCTTGTTAAATGTTCAACAAATTATTCTACAAGGGTTATTTTGAGGGGTAACAATGGCAAAAAATGATTGGTAATCATGGTTGATGATCGTAAATAATGTCGATTACTAGCTCTCAATGACCCTTTTCGCTTCCAGTTACCAGCCGACAATAGGCAACCAACCCCAGTTTCAATAGCTGGTAGAAAGCAACTGGTTACCTACTATTGGCTGGCAACTGGAAACATAGGGGACGATAGTCGCTAACAAGATTGAACCTACGAAGCAACTAGTGGGCAACAATTTCGTTCCTTCAACATGACGTCGTGTTATCGGCTGAGAAGGTGCTCAACAGTTTGCGTTTGGTCAACGGCAGTAAGTGAAGGGTATTAAAGTAGTACTGGTTCAAAACGGTTGGTAATGATTAATGATGGCCTTCTGATGGGCAATGAATGATGATTGGTTAAATACATTGATGACGGCAATCATGGCTTGTTGTAGGGTGACGGGGCGAACGACAGTTGCCAGTGGTGCCCAAACAACGGTGTTGGTGAACACAAGTACTCTTAAAGGTTGAGCCAGTTCTGGTAGAAAGAATCGTATTCAGCCAGCATGCAGCCAGTGACCAACCATGAATCAACCATCAATCAACCATTAATCCGCCATTTCAATCACGTTTGTCAAGTTGTTGGTGGATGTGTGGACCAAAAATGCTCAAATTTAGGGGCACACCATCTCGTGGAAAAAGGATGGCTTTACTAAAGGAATTTGGGTGAGAAAACCAATGAAAAATCACAGATGTGGACTTCGACAAGAACTGTTTTGCGGTGGTTCACCACCATGTTGGTTAATGGTTGTTGTTTTGATGTTGCTGGGGAAGCTGGTGCTTGATCCTTCGGACTCAGCGAGCTGATGAATAGCAAACTTCACCAGCTGCTTAGCAATGCTTGACAAGCTAATGCTTAACAAGCTAATGCTTAAGAAGCTAACGCTTAACAAAGTGATGTTTAACAAGCTAATGCTTAACAAACTGATGCTTGACAAACTGGTAGCTTCACCTGTTCCCTGTGCCCGGTTCAGGGCGGTTGCGGCTGAGGAAACCCGGAGGATCGAAGCCGCAGGGGGCCAAGTGCAGACGGTGCGCAGGGGGAACTTCACCACCTACAGAGTCAATGGACGCTGGGAACGGCAACGGTGCTGGGTGATGGGTCAGGTGTTGTTGTGGACCCGTTGATATAGTGGGTTAGTAGTAGGTATATGGTAGGTTGATAGTAGGTTATTTTGGTTGGTTCGTAGGTTTCATGAGAGTATAAGAGGTTATCATGAGCTGTAATGGTGAATGGTTGGCGGGGTAGTGGTGGTTCCTAGTAGGAAAATATTGGTTGATGATGGTTCCTAAATGTGTAATTGACCAGCATGAGTGTCAACAAAAGCATTTTTTTTATCAATCACAGTTGACCTATTGTAGGTGATTGGTTGCCAAGAGATGGCCCATTGGTCTTGAAGAGTAGTAGGAGTAGTAGCACTAGCAGTAGTCGTAGTGGTAAATGATGTTGGATAAGGGTTGACAATGCTTGATAACAGGAACAAAAACAAATGGCAATGCTGATTGGTGGGAGCCACACATAGGGATAACTCAGAACAACTAGTGAGCTGGTGAGACTGGGGATGGTTTATTGAATTTTTTATTGATATGGATTTATGAATCTCCCGTTAACAGATAATCAACAAACCATTTTATAGCTGGAGTTAATCAATGATCAATAACACCATATTTGTTATTGGAATATTGATAAACCATAATGATCCTTCAAGAAGATGACAAAGTGGCAAAAGTCATACTTTGCTTCACAGCAGAGTCAGTGAGATTGCCCATTGACTTAGGATCACTGGTGTCCAAACTGGCTTGCTGTCAACCAATCACAAGGGGTGTAACCCCTCGGGGGATGGGATCCCCAGGTAGCCCTCAAACTGGGTTAAAGATGCTGAACATCGGTACATCCTTGAGTTTTTTCCAGAGTGTCATTTGTCCATCAAAAGTAAACAGTCAGTTTACAATGCTTTGACCGCCTGCTAGTAGTTGGTCGGATAGGTGAAATGCTGTTGAGTCTAAAATCCATGCTGTTGGTTAGTTCCCTCGGAAATCACAAGTCACACCCGTCTTTCATTGGTTCATCATGCTTTCAAGTTATGGTCGGTTTACCCTGTGTCTCTGGTGGAAGTTGTGATGGGAATGGGGCTTGCTGCGATATGTTGTAAGTGCTCGTGATGCTCCAGCCCCTGGCAAGTGCCCTCCCTAGTAAATAGCCATCGATCTTCCAGCAACCATGGTACTGGATTTCACGAGTACACCAAGCAGCCCAGGAAACCTCAGCCTCTCGCGTGCAATAGGCACAGCAGCAACGGGTGGGCTTAACTGTTGGAAGGGATACCTGGTTGATGTGAGTAGTAGCCATAGATTGTGCAGATTTCTCCACAAAGATTGCCATGGTTTCGTTGCAAAAGGTGGCAAGTTCATGAATGTGATGTTCTTGGCTTCATGATTTGAGGGAGTCATTGAATATGGCCATGTTTGAGGATTTGCACTGTTTTGTACGCTCTATATTTGGAACCCTATATTCTTTACGGCGAGTCCTGTGCTGCGTTGATGAATATGTATGAGATCAAACAATTCACCACAAACACTGTGAAGTGAATATGTGGAACTACTATATAGCTAAAAGCAACTAGCAATGTACTTTTTGCAGACTGCAAACCGGCTTTCTTGGTCGGGTTTGCACCCTGGGAAGTAACCCACATGTTTCTTTTTGGCAAGATGTAGCATGAACTTGCCAGGATACGGTTGGGATTTCTGCTTTGATTCGTGGCATTGCTTTTGTGAACGGACTGAATTCAACAGTATTATATGTATACAGTACGTGTTTTTGGGCTAATTTTTACTGATGATTTTGCCCAACAAAACGCTTTGGTAAATTTGTTTGAAACTGCTGGCAGGCATGTCGCTATTCTGATTGGTTTTTGTTGGCTAGCCACCGGGAATCAATCACTGTTCAAGTGGTAGCAGTTACATCTCTTTAATTCCAGGATCAGCTGTAGCCTGATGATTGTTGGCAATCATTTGGTGAGCGCACCATGGAGGACCATGAACAGACCGTTTTGGTGAACGGATAGCCAAGCATTACCATGACTCATTGACCATGTGTTACCATCATTAATCACAGTGAAGCAGAATCAAGAGTGCCAGAAAAAAAGAGGAAAGACATGTTCATCTCCATGTTTCTCAACCAAGGACGATAAACTATGGTAATAAACAAGCACTTTGGCTCAGGCGATTTGCAGTACAAGATGAACCGACAACTTCCACCTGAGTCTTGGGCCAAGCTAAGCTGGAGATTCGCGGAAATGCTATGCTGGACGTTCAACCCCCATGGTCAGTCATGCTTCATGATGGTTAATAAGGCTTAATCATCGTTGATGATGGTTAATCATGCTTAGTCATGCTTAATGATGGTGAATTATTGGGTTAAGAAAGGTTACATGTGATCAATGATGGCTAGATTATGGTCAATGATGGCTAGTTAAGGGTTAAGTGATGGTTAAGAATGGTTGGTATTGGTTTGCGATGGTCAATGATCCTGAATGAGATTTAAAGATGATGATGACTTGCTAAAAAGGGCTGTGATACTTCAGGATGGTCACTGTTCCTTGAAAATGATTGGACACCATCCAACAAATGTTTCAGCGTTTTTTGTCAGCGCTGGTGCTGCTGATTGCTTCATACCATTCAGTTGTCGACCAGTGTGTACAAATGCATCAGTAGGCGTTCAACCTAGCACTGTACGACATTGGCAATCACCCACAACAGGGTACTTCCAGCCAGGCCAATTCTTTCATCACCAACAGAATGACAAAGATTATTTCAATGCTCAGAATGATGGTGGTCCTCAAGGGATCCAGAGTATTGACGATGAGGTCATTCATGTTCATTGACAAAGCACCATTTGTTCCAATCACAGCGGACCCTTAGAGCGTGATTCTGTGGATGGGTCGCTTCTGGAGAACGCCAACATGGTCAACACTGACACCCGAGTGCTGCTACATGGATCGCTGGAAGGTACCTGTTCGATACCCTGGGAGATCCTTCCCAAGTCGTGGATCCCTGTAGGACGAGCCGCCACTTCCTGGGGAAGTCATTCCCAACGGCCATTGAGTCACGGCAATGAGCATCCTGAACTTGTTGTGGTACGTGCTTTGCCAACCGAAATCATTCTCCATGAAAGAGTAAGTAACCGACCCCACTTACAGCGGATAGAAACCAGCTGCTTACCTACTATTGGCTGGAAACTGGAAGCATAGGGCTTCAGCTGTTTCAATCTTCACCTACTTCTGTGACCCATCTCCACCCATGCCGGAATCGGATCTTAGGAGAAGCAGATGGTGACAGCTGTACCGGAAATCGTTCATCATTCCCGACATGTGGATGATGAGTTCCTAGTGGCGTCTCAACGGCAATGGGTGAGGAATCTGTGAGAATGGTCACCACATTGTTTCATGACTCATTATGGTTCTTATACGTGTGGCAGTGATTCTTCACCATGATTCTTCTAGGTGTTTATGGAGAATTTGCCCACCTGATGGCTAGCAACATTGAACAATGGTTTATGCTTACTGAATCACATTTGACTATGGGTCAAAACCCTGTACCCCTGGTTCCCCTACTATTCACCATTGTTCTCCTTATTATTGGTTGGCCATTATCCCCCATTATTGTTTGGTTAATATTGACCCATAGCCATTTTTTGCTGGGAAATCCATCTGATAAACAGTCTCTCCTTACGCCTGGCCGATCGGGTGCGGACTCGTGGGTTCGAACATGAAGTGCGCTTAGGGTCGCGCCAGCTTGCACACTCGACAAAACAACATGAGAACGTAGGCAGTTTGCAGACTCTTGCTTTGTTGTGTGACATATTCAATATACAAGGTTGTTTACATAGTTTTTTGTAAACGATCATGATTTGCTAACCATTATTGACCATTATCAGGCACTATTATCCATTATCAACCACTAGTTGACCACGGGGTTACAGCCACCAACCACATCTACCTACCAAACAAGTTGCTTGAGTTGCCGGTTTTTGATCACTGACGCACGGCTGACATGTCACACTTCAAGTTAACAGCTACTTTCAACCAGACAGTTGCCTGCATCTTCAAGGAAGACCTAGTCTTTAATCATGCAGATGATCACCCACGCACCGTCAGCCTGATCCTTGGCACAGATTGCCTGCGACGGCATTTGGGACGTGAAGACCTCTTCGGAGGTCTGCAACTTCCTGCGCCGGCGTCTCATGCGACGGACCGCCGGGAAGGGGACGGCCGTGGTGATCTCCGAAACGCACCACCTGTCATCCCCTTGCCATCTCAGGGATGTTTGATCCAGACAACTCATATCTGAGAGCTCTGCCTCAGAGATGCTGAATCACAGTTGTTGGCCAATTCTTTCATTATTTTTTGTTCTGGGACCATGGATGTTTTTCGATTGTCCAATATTTTCCGATATCTGGTGTGCAGTAGATCAGTGTCCAGAATACTTAGGTGGCAAATCGTTCATACCTTTTCCCTAATGTGCTTCGTTGTTCTGCTTCATGTCTTGAAGAAGTCCTAACTTTGTGCCTCAAAAAGCAACTGGAAGTAGTTGCAAATAGGTTCACATGGTCGAGATTATGATTACAACATGGTTGGCTGATGTTGAAACATTCACAACCGTTGTTGCCGTTTGAACACGGTTAACCATCACATACCATCACTATTTGTTCCTAGTCATTCTTATCACTGACAATTGAGTATCATTTGTCATTACCAGACACTCTTGACCGTGGTTTTTAGATATTGCACAAGCAATAAAAATCACTACAAGTCACTATCATTTGGATACTAACCACTATTAAAGTCACCATGAACAAGTCACCAATAACGAGTCTATTTTAAATTAGCAAGTCACTATTAATATGTGTACTTATGTTAAGCACTATATTCCCTATCATTAACCATGATTAGCCACTATCAACCACTATCATGAATCCTTATTATCAACTATCAATCACTGTTTACCCAAGTCAACCCCTATTAACCACTACTAGTCACTATAAACCGGTTTTAACCACTATTAGCCACGATGAATCACTATTAAGCTGTATGAACCCCTATCAATTACTATTAGCCAATATTAACCACTATAAATCCCTATTAACCACTATTAATGACTATTAATCACTGGTTAAGTATGAACCCCCTATGAACCCCTATTAATCACTATTGACCCCTATGAATCCCTATTAATCACTATTAAGCTGTATATGAACCCCTATTAATCACTATTAACCCCTATTAATCACCATTAACCACTATTATAACCCCCATGAACCCCTATTAATCACTATTAAGCATAGCTTCTTCAGTCCGCTGTTTGACACTTCGCCTTTCGTGAGGATGTCGCTGAGTTTGGCCATGGAGCAGCTCCTGGAGGCGTGTTGCACCAGTGACCCCAAGCGTTCCATGGGTTTGGGCGCCGACAACATGACGCTCATCGTGGTGGTGTGCCCTGGCGGGCGCCTGACGTCACCGGGCGCCTGAGGTCACCTTAAAGGTGGAGTGGAGACTTGAGATCTGCGGATTTTTTTTCGGATGGTTTGGTGGACTGATTTGGGATTTGGCTGTTGGCGATTCCTGTTGATCAATTTCTTTTCGGAACTTCACAAACAAAAAAACGGAATTTGTGATTTCTGGTGTCTGGGAATTTGACTGCATTTTTGATTCCTGGTGTTTGTGAACTTGTTTGGTTGGATTCGACTGGTGTTTGTGAACTTGTTCGGTTTGTTTGTGAACTTGCTTGTGATTCCTGGCATTTGATGGAATTTGTGATTCCTGGTCGTCCCAGTTCTTGCTGGTTAGTCTCTTTGCTTCGACAGAGAGCCACCAGAGCTGTGGCAGCCGGGGATGGCCTCACAGGTGGCCTGCCCACAAATGGCAGTACCACAGGCCCCCCTTTGGGAAGTATCAGTAGGGGAAGACATGGCTATGGGTAAATATTGACCAGCAATAATGGTGGATAATAACCAACAAACTAGTGGGAAAAGAATGGTTAATGATGGGGGAACCAGGGGTACAGGGTTTTGACCCACTGCCACATGAAGATAACACGAAGATGACCCCAGTATTGATCATTTTAGATTACTGTCGCTCCATGCCCTAAACATACGGGAACACAGTTAAATATGGACATGATTGTGGCATGCAATTCGAAATACATACACAGTAGATATAGAATTTTTGAGCCACATTATGCCTCGCAACAATACATAATTAGCCTAAATATCATCATATATTGATTGAATCATATAGTCGTATAATGTCATGTAGCTTAATTAAATCGTATTGCTTCATATGTGCTTTGGTACATGGCTGTGGGTCTCAACTAAACCCTGATTCCCCTTTCAATCATATCCCCAGCCATCGCCAGTCATTTGTCCAACTGTTGGGATGTTCACTGGGCGCCATTCTTTGGATGGTTCTGATCCAGCTCGACATGTTGGTAATATCCTCTACTGTCGTTGGTCACTATCCTTTGTTACCAGCTTACCAGCTTACAGGGGAGAATGACCAACCTGTTATCAAGCATGAATCAGCTCACTATGGGGCAATCTATAGACCCTTACAAAATAATTATGACCCAGCTTGTCAGCAAAGTAATAACCCTGTCAAGTATTAATTATTGATCATGTCAATTATCAATGATTGATCATGTCAATTATGAATATTGATCATTAATCAGAATCATGTCAATGATTGATTATTGACCCTCACTATGGGTTAGTATATTTGGTTGATGGTTTCAAACATTTTTGATTTCCCTAGTAATCATTAACAACTGGTTGGTTGACTCATACTTTTCATAGGGGTTGAAACCACCAATCAGATATTGACAGCTTGTCATCTGACATGACACGTCTTCATCACTAGCGTCGACCATGAGCAGCGCAGCGCAGCTCCGCGCACGCGGGTTGAGGTTTGACCAATGGGACCCCGAGAGCGCCATGGCGGAGCGAAGGGAACAGCTGAGGACCCAATGTTCCAATGGTTCATTAGTGCGCATCAACGATGAATAAGCTGAGTCTATTGAGGAAGTAGCCTTTCTAAGCAGCTGAGGAACGTTCATTAATGGTTATCAATAATGATGAATCATGGTTATCAATGATGAGTAATGAGGACTCAATGATGAATAGTGATTGAATAAGCTGGGTCATCAATGATGAATAACTGGTTGGTGGTTCGATTGACATTTTGATTATTTTCCCTCGTATTCATTAACAATTGGTTGGTTGACTAGTATTTTTCATCGGGGTTGAAATCACCAACCAATGATGAATATGATTCCTCGACCCAGAGAAGGTCTCCACACCTACAGGCACAGCTCATGTTGAGCAGTGCCGTGTAGCCTGTCATCAATAATGAATACTGGTTGAATAAGCTGCTTAGAAAGGGTAATCACTGCGTCATGCTGGTTGATGATATAGACTTGACAGTGAATGATGGTTTAGATTGGTTAAGTAAGACTGGTTCATAATGTTGATAGACATCTTTATTTTTGTATCCATGCCTACATTGGGTTATGGGTGTACGGGATTCACTTGTCCGTTCCCCACAGTCTCAACAGCATGGATTTGATCACATTCTTGTTGCGATCCCCTCCAAGCTCGTGCATACACCGTAGTGTTCCAGGGTACTGAATTAGACGATCCAAAATGATCAAACCCCAAATGGATGGCGTACGAAATGAGGCAGATTTAGAGCTTGATGAAATGCTACATTTTTGATGCGTCTCTTGGTGATGCCAGAGGATATACAAAGCTGTCCGATCGCAGTCCAACTATTCATCATCACAAGGTTTTGTTTTCATTAGCAGCTATGAGCAAGAACTGTTGGTCATTATCAACCAGTATTCATCACCATTGACCACTATCAATCATCATGGTTGGCCACCATTAATCGTCATTAACCATTATTAACCACCATTTAGTGACCATTATCAACAATGATTGACACTATTAACCCCGATTAGCCGTTGCTCAACCATCGATCAACCGTGGTCAACCAGTATACAGTATAAACCATCCACAAACCATCAAAAGAACCATCAATAAGCCATTGTCAATTAGCATTATTGCGAGTAAACATTAATTATCCATTGATTAATCATTGGTTGGTTCTTTGGCCAGGGGTACCATATACCCCCCCAAATGGGGAGCGATTTGGAGCTACTAAATGGTACCAATCCGTCTAAACCACCATTGGTCACCATGAACCATTGGTGATTCGCCATTTTTAGTGATCCATTGCCCATCGGTCACCATTGGTCACCATTGGTCACCACTAACCATTGGTTCTTCACCATGTTTCTTCGTGATCGGCGCATTCGTCAGCACGATGTAGATGAAATCGCCAATGGGTCGCTGCGAAGCTAAGGAAAGACTTCATCATCTTGGACGTCCTGCGCCTGTACCGTGACATGAGCACCGTGATTTACCGCGCCCTGCGCGGCAGTTGAACCGTTCGTGCGCACGCGAATGGTGAGTAACGATATGGAGCTACAAAAGACTTTGGGGATGGAGGAATGGATTAGGATGATTCTATCATAGTGAAATTGATATTCGAAAAAACCAACCACTGGATTTTAAACCAAATGCTTTATTGTTTGACCAATCATTGGTTGTTACTATGAAGCTGCTATATTTATTGACCAATGGAGTTTGGCAAACGGTTTATCACCAATGAACCAATGCTTAAAGATAGCTGACGAAATCATTGAAGGATAAATTGATGTGGAACAAGTAATAATCAATATTAGTGGCTTTATTGATTATACATAGTGCTGCGGTGAGTTATCAACCAATGGTCTAACCAAAGGTTTATTGAGTAAGTAATGTAGCTAACCAATGTGGTTCAAAGTAATAAATGGGTAATTGGTTGACAATTATACAAGAAACTTTGAGTACTAGTAAACAACACTTGCTTGATTGATACTACCATATCTTTCCTACGGTTTACATAGAGGTCATACTAAACCATTTGTTAGTTGATGATTCAATGCCGTTACAATCATATCAAGGTACTTCAGTTTCAGTAGTCCGAAATAGTGTCGACAAATTGATTAGGAATATTTAATCAACTTCTACATCACCAGCTATCGCAAATGGCATAATAGCAAGCATATAAAGTAGATGGGTGAAGACCTCGGACATTTTGGATAAGTATCAGGAACAGTCAATACTATTTGGGAATTGCTGACAAATATCGCAAGCATTGTTAGCAAGTATCCCAAGGATGAAATGCATTTTGGCATTGATAAGTATTCTAAACACGACTCAGGGATACTTCGTAAAAGCATTGTACTTGTGGATTGGTATCATAAACACATTGGTTAGAAATGGTCAGATAACACAGAATAAGCCCAATCATGATGCCAGCAACTCATGATCGCTAGCAGTGCTTGTTGATGATTTTGAAATGGTCAATTGAGTTTGCCATGCTCTTGGTGATGTCAATGATTAATGCTCTTCGAATGTTTCAAGCGGAATCTGTGATTCACGACCACAATCATGCGCTAGAAAAAGGCCATTCCCAATGGGTAGACCATCTAAAACCGCTGATCATCCATTTCTAATCATATTAGATTACGAGAGGTTAATCATATTGTGATGGAAATCACAACTGCTTATGGGAAAACAGGTTATGATTTATGATCCAGATCTGCAATTGCCTAGGACTCATGATATCTTCCTGGATGTCGGTTCAAGGCTTCCAACTGAGACTACATGATATACTTGAGGCCACCCGCACCAGATGCCTTCCGACACAAATAGACACAACTTTTTACATCACTAAACTAAATCATTAATAGTTAATTGGATATTGATCTTTAGTTACTATACTTATCAACCTGCTAATCAATGAATCAACCATTCATGACCAATCAAACAGTTCTGTCCCATTGCCTAGCTCCAGCTCGCTGTTTCGCAGCTGTTCTTCACCCCGTTGTGATAGGCAGATATGTCGGACCTCGTCTCACACGAATCTTCGTTTCACAGTGACAGAGTTCAGGCAGATTTCGGACCAACACCTCAGTGAAATGTTTCGCCGGAAATCTGGGCTTTGCCGTTTCGATCTGGTGTCAGACCAGTGCTCGGAGCCGTTGTTGTGAATGTTTAAAGACAAACTCCGGCGTGACCGGATGAATTTGAAAAAGGATCTCAAGCGCTACATGTGACACTGGGGAAGGGCATAGAACTGTCGAAGTAAAGGTTGGAATTTTTGGCATGGCCGAATTGGTGTTGCCCTTGTGTGCTGTCAATACCGCGAGTGTTGAAAGTAGTCTTCTTCCACACCCCTTGATGCCAAAATGCCTTTTCAACCCGGAAACCACCTAGTTTGGCCGGTACACTATTCATCGACAAGCAAGACTCATTGTTCTTGGTTTTGGTTTTTTGACACACCGCAGGTGATCATTGCCATTCAAACCTGACCACCATGAACAACCAGCTCCAGGGCCCATCCCAGTAACAATGGTGATGGGTTTTTGATCTTGTTGATGATTGTTAGTCTCAGCACAAGCCAACAGATGTTTAGCCACACCAAGTCACCAAGTCTCCTGGTCGCTTGGCTGCGACAAGCAAATGCTGAGGAGCCGAACATATTGGGTTTCACATCTGGGGTTAGAGCATATCCAGGGTTACAAAGTGGGCCCCCAACCACTTATAAGCTGGTTTACAACTAATCTAACTAGGGTTAGCTACCAGTTACAGGGGTTAGAACCCAACTTATGTGATTGGGGGTCCACCTTGTAGTAAATAAGTATTTCATATCCCCAGCTGATTGTCGGTTATAACCTATCAACCTGGTTATTGGTTTTCAGTCCCCAAGTCCCCATAGTTTCCCTGGGTTCAGCAAGTCACTGCCATCGTTGTGAGGTATCACTTTGGTTACTCGCCCACCGTCGTGTGCGCTCCAAACCACCCTGGTGGAGTTCGCGGGATTGAGGGTGGTATGATCGATGACAAGGTACCACCTCACTTGGGCACGTTGTTTGGTGGAACTAGCGGATACACATTTCTATATTTACAGGTTGGATGCAACTGCAGTCGATCGAGTTGCCATTTAACACCAACTTTAGACTGAGAATCACATTGAGGTTTGAGAGGCCGTAGCATAACGGGGATTTGCACCTTGAAGCAACCATAGATTTGATGCATTGATGCCCGCAAAATTGTGCAAAGGCTCACCAACCTTTCGTGCCTTGCCACCGAGGGAAGTCTGTTGAATCTTAGTGCGGTCATGAGGATATGGATCTGGTTCTTCTCTTGTTCATTTGCACTTGGTGGTACTGCAAGGTAGTGCCAACATGTACCAAAAGCGAAGTACTGCAAGGTGATATGTTTTTCAAAAAACATATACATATATAATTCAACTTGGATGCTTTACCAGCTCATTTTGACTGGACGTATTACCAGTACTGTTACTTTTTGGCATGTTTGGCATCACAAGTTTGAAATCACTCCCAATTCCCCATGGCAAACCACCAACTTTCGCTGGGCAGGTACCCGAAACAATCCCAGAAGCAACTCTTCGTGAACTTGGTCCCTTGGCTCGAAGCCGCTGACCTGTTCAGGGCTTGGAAATGGCAACCGACCTGTGGTGCTTTTTTGGTGGATCTCCGATTCGAAGGACTAGGATTGAGTTGGCCACATGGTTGACAAATCTTTGAGGTCCACAATAGCAGACCCTCAGAAACAGTTGGTTTATTGCCATGTATGGTCGAGGATGATTTGGGAGTACCCCTATGACTTGAGAAATGGTTTTGGGGGAACTGATGCTAAACCATTCCAGCAATGATGACATTGGGGGTGGCCTGCCGCTGATGGTAACCTGAAACCTTAGCATCCATGCTTTCCAGGAGCTTGCGCATGCCATTCGACAGTTCCGTTTGGTTGAACTCAGTCGGTTGATCCAATGATTTCCAGCATGCGGTCAGATGGTTGCCCTAACCAACCATGGTTAAGCAACTTCAGCTAGTTAAGCAATGTTAAGCATAATTAGTGATTGAGCAATGCAACAACTGGTAACAACCCCCCCTAGTTGACCAGCAGTCTCCAGTGGCCGCGTTGGTATACCCTCAATCAACCTGAGGTGACGCAATGTGACCAGCTTCACATCCCAGTGCTGACGCAACTGCCGAATCTCCGAGGTCGGCCATACGATGGGGTGCTGAAATGGGCGGATGAGTATTGGAAATCATGGCATGTTCTTGGTTAATTATGGTTAACTAGCTGAATAGCTGAAGTTGGTGAACTATGATTGGTAGACGGGCTATAACCATCAATGGTGGTGAATAATTGGGGATAAGAACCCACAATGGTTCAACAACTGCGAATGTTGCTAGTTTAACTATGGGAAAGTCCATGGGGGGGTTCTATGGCTAACTGTGGCTAACTATAGTGGTGAACCTTCGGGAATAGTCATCACAAAAAGTGGTTGGGCCCGTGAAGCCTCGAACTCAACCACCAGCAGGATAGAGGCCGAAGCTCAATCCAGATCCAAAACAGTCCATGTTTTTTTTGGGGAACGTATGCTGTGAGAGGTTCCATTTTGATGACCTGGATGTAGGTTAGTACTAGAATGTACTGGACAGGTTAGAATATACTGGACAGGTTCATAATGATTCTTACATCTCAAAAAACCGAGACAGGTTCCATTGTTGACCTGATTTGTTGTCTTTGATTTGGGCGTTTGTGTTTCATTGTTCCTTGTTTTTTCTAGTCAGAACTGGTGAAGATCTGAGCAGTAGTATCATTGATGGTTGTTGATCATCGATGATCGATGCCGGTCGCCAAATGAGGATTGATGTGATATTGACAGTTCATGATGGTGAGACCCATTCGGTTCAGTGATGGTTGGCTCTACTTAGTTCATGTTGGATGAAGCCGTAAAGCTGTGAAGCTGATACCAACCTGGCCTCCCCGTTGTCAACGCAGACTTCGACGTGGCCTTGGATGCCGTTTTCGGTTTTTCCTTCAAGGGAACGCGACTCGCAAGCAGAGAGGGTGGTTCAACGGGTCAGTGCCACAAGAAGGTTTCCCCCCAGGTAGTTGAGGCAGGTTAGAATGGGGAACCTGTGGTTCACTCGTTTCTCAACTAGCTTCACCAACATACAAGTCGGGAGGTGGGGCTCACCTCTATAACTTTGCTTCGGTGATGATGATGATGATGATGATGATGATGATGATGATGATGATGATGATGATGATGTGGATCAACATCAACCAACAAACGGGTTGCTCACTTCCCAACAGCTCGATGAGCGACTGGTCATTCATCAGAAAGTTGACCCAGGCACCAGGGTCTTTTGACCCACAGCCCTACCCCAACACCGAGGATGTCCATCCCATGGCTGAACCTCGGATGAACCCTGCCCAGGCCGCGCGAACCCTTCGCAGGCATTTTGAAGGCGCTGCACCGGGCCGTGTGTTCCATCGTGGCTTCACCATGGGAGATGCCAAAGCTGGCGGTTGGGAGCCAAGAGCTGTCCCGATACCTACTGAAAAAGCCAGCCCAGGAGCTACCGGGAGTGCCCGTTCACCTTAGATGATCCAGACAAAAGTGGCAAGTGTTCTCTTTTGTCAGCAGTGATCGTTCGGAGATGGGGATGGAGGCTACATGGCGGAGAACCTGTTTTTATGTTGCCTTGTTTTTGGGGGTAAGATTAAAAGGAATGGGTAGAAGAGGAGTGAAAAAAGGGGAGAGCTGGAATACCAACACTGAAAAAGTCAATGCAGAGATAAAATGGCTCCAAATAAATGGCCTATCTGAATGGCCTATCCCAACCATGGACGAGCAAAAAATTGCAAAAAAAATATGTGGTGGTTTCTCAAATAGGGGACCCTCCAACTCATCCTTGTTTCATATGTTTAAACAGTAGACCAACCATTTTTAGGTACCCTCATCGTAAGCCGATGATTTCGGGATGGGTTGAGGGTGCCGCGCCAGGCTCTTCAAGGTTCCTCCTTACCAGTGATGTCGGTGGACATCCCCAGTGGATGGGATGTGGAGTGCCTTGGAAGCCGGGGGGTGCTTGGACGTTGATACAGAAGGGGGGTCCCAAAGGTTTATGGATGGAAATCATAGTCACGGGCGGCTAATAATTGTAAAAAATTGGGGATAAAGGGGTGATAATGGTTGATAATGGTTGATGATCAGGTTTATTATCAATTTAGGGTGGCTGCTAAAGGTTGATAATAGGGGGTGATAACAACCAACAAACAAATGTTGAAGTTCAGTAGTTGGTTTATTACTACAAGTGTTTCTTTGGCTGGACGATAACTCAGGGTGGGCCCAATGACTTGAGAAACCACCACATTTTGACTAGTAACTTAGAAGTGATGAAAATTGCTACCATGCTTCACAGCCACAAACTAGCCGCAACGGATTCAGCATGCTAAGCACCAACCGGAGACACCCCTAGACCAACAATGAATCTCCACTACAAAGCGTAATTTGGGTTGTATCCAAATACACTTGCTACATACACTACGAACATTTGCATTGATTTGCCAAGTTGCTTATGCAAGATTGTAATATGCATGCAAGATATGTATTTATAGACATGTGCAGTAACTTGTTCTTAAACCATATATAGGCTGTACACATATGTGTCTGTGTGTTATTCACTGATTTTTACTGATTTTTTTAAATTTTGTGGTTTCTCAAAATAGGGATCCTGAAAATCAATTGTTTATCAGTAGATGGCTGATAAGCTCGCTGATAGGTGGGGGTACGCCTAGTTTAAGCAACCTCCATAACCATTCCTGTAACCACTTGTTAACCACTATAAACCACTATGAATGGTTGACTGCTTTGAACCATCACCACTTTGTAAAGAGCAATTTTACCACTATTAACTCTTAACTAACGAGCAGTTTCACCACTATTAACCACTATTAAAAGAGTGTGACCATAACACCTGGATGTTTCACCATGGTCAGATCGCATGCGCTCGCGCTGCTTCCTCGTTGTGCGGCCACCCTCGTTGCTGAGGAAGGGCGATGTGAGCGGCACCTTGCCGGATCTGCAGATCCCTGATGGTGACCATGGATGGTTGGGGATAGATATGGCAAGCTGGGTCAAGATTAATACGAAGAGATCACCAACACTGGGAGAATCACCAAGAGAGAATATCAACAACAATGGGAGAGAATCACCAAGAGAGAATCACCAACAAACTCATAGGGAAAACAATGGTCAATGATGGGGGAACTAGGGGTACAGGGTTTTGACCCACAGCCATATGGTTAGTTGGTTAGTTATGGTTAGTTGATAGTTAAGATAGCCATATCATCAACCAGGGATCAATAATTGAGCAGAATTGCAGAACTATCATGTATAGCTGGTTTTCCAGGGTTTCCTTTGACAAATGACAAATGATGATTTACCATTGTTATCTTAGTTTACCAGAGGGTGTTTTTATTGGTTGGACTTGAACTCCAACAAGACATTGGGACTTGGGATTGCGTCATTGGTTGGAGTCATCGAGTCATGCACTTAACAATTCGTCGGTTGGACTCGAAGACATAATAAGTTCAACCAGTCTTCGATTTGGTTGGACTTAACAATCTTCAATAACCAGTCCGAGCAATAGAAATTCTTAGCGACATCGCTCGACAATCCACGACACTTTCCCTTTGGGGTAGGCCACCTGGCCTTCACAAGTCCTCCCTGAATCTTCTCGGCTACACTTCTTCATTGCAGGGGTCACAATAGTCCCATGTCCCATGAATGCAAATCATGATGATACTTCCAGAAGTGAATTCATGGTAGCAATGTTTGTGTGTGTGTGTGTCCGTGCTGTGAACTCACCATCCACCATCAACTACATCAACCATCACCTACCATCACCAACCGTCATCAACCTTTGACCGCTGTACTAAGTAACCACCCTCACCTGGCCACTTGAAATCGACACCAGCAGCTGGTGTGGCTGAGGCAGCGGTTTGAAGCCTGACACGTTGATTTCGTTGACAGCGCCCAAGAAAGCGGCCGCCTTCTTCCGTGGGCGTCACTTCTTAGGTGGGGAACTTGCGCAGTGTCAAGGAAAGCAGCTGTTCTGTGGGCGGTTTGTTACTATAAAATGCCCATAAACTGGATGATAACTAGGGGTATGACTTGAGAACCACTTGGTGAAAGTTGCCTCGAGAGAACTATGATCCAAGGGCCCGCAGCATTCCCCGGCCGTGAAAAACGCCCGGACGTTCATCGCTAGTTCTATCAGCCAGAGCCGCTGAGGTGGATCCCACCCGGGCTGCTGGGTTTTCCTATGAATTTCATGCAGCGCTCAGCTGGTCAATTGTAAAGAGTATCATGAATTATTGTAATTTAGGTGTTGTTACTAATAACTAATAACTTATTAGTATAGATAGGTTATCAAAAATTGATAGATTGGTGTTCTCATAGAGTACATCATATTGACTGTGAATGATTATTGTAGCTTGTTTGCATGTTTATTTTTCAGATGCTTGAGGGGTGCAAGCATTTAGAGGCACATTAGAAGTTAGGGCATGAAGACCATCCTATCCATCATGCAAGCTGGGTTCTCATCACTGGCCATAGCTATGTTTAGCCCATAGCCTTGCCTTAGCCATACCAGAGGTGACAAGTTGATAAATCTGATGTTTGTGGCTGGTAGTATGGTTTAATCCAGGTTTCGTGTTGGTAGATTGGAATGCATTTCTGCTTGAAACAAAGTTAAATGTCAAATCGAAAGTCATTCAGGACTGAATACGTTTCTGTGAATTGAGTGCCGATTCACATCTATTCGCTGCGAATCTCGCGAATTGATGGTTTTGAGATTCGATAACTTATAGCATGACTACTTGGTTGATGCAAGGATCACAATTGGGCAAATTGTTTCATATTGTGTCTACTCAGTATAACTCATAGTTTCCCTCTCTGAACAGAGACTGCGGAAGTGGACGAGAGATTGATGTCTTCAAGCAGGAATTCTTTTCCTTCCGCACTGATTGACCCTATGCAATGTCAATACTGTCAAGAACCTGGGTTGGCATAGATTAATATAGTGGTTCTTGACTGAATAATGTCATTATAATGTCATTAACCTATTCAATGGTTGGTTGATAACAATGACTTCGACTACCAGGTGTGGGGCTGGGTACCCATAGAGGGCCTGTTGGCCAAGCTCCCGGTACGGATAGTTGGACCAAGCAGAACCAATGGCTTCGCCAGGCATCGCACAAGTTGTCACGGCGCTTGTGGCTATGAGAAGGGTATACCACTACTGTTTGGTTACAGAGCAATGTCAAATCTCATAATGGTTCATTAATGGGTATATTTGATACTTGCATTTAGCTTGCGGTTGCAAGTCATATGTTTGGAATGTTGAACCAAAATGTCCACCGGACATTTTGGCTCAAGCCCGCTTGTGTGAGACAGTGTTCCACTGGTATTGAAAAACCAACCCCCTGTACCTCACACTTGCGGTATCATGGCGAGCTACTCTGCTGCCGCTTCTTCGGTGCCTTTCCCTCGTGAAGGTGGCGATGTCCCAGACACTGATGAGATGAGCCAAACTGGCACGGAAGCATGGTCGATGGTTGAAGCGACCAATCAAATGTTGGTGGAGGAAGATGAGAAGGCAGACTTCCTCTGGCTCCAGGAGCCGGCCACCGAACTTCGTGCTGATCTGATGGCACGCATGGCTGACTTGCAAGAGACGGTGGGACGTCTGCAGGAAGGCGTCCAGGTTCCAGTGCCGGATGACGACATGGACCTGATCACTGAGACGCTTGAGATGGCGGAGGGCATGGCCGACGCCTCTGGGGCTACGACCTTGGCAGAACCGGATCTGCCAGGCGCCCCTGGCCCTGACGCAGTGATGGACCCTGTGGTGCCACCATCACCAAGCAGGACTTTGTTCCCCCTGCAGGTGCCTCTGGCCCTGACCGTGATCGGTCACCGCCACTGAAAGGTTTTGTGCGTGCAGCCAACCAGGACCTGCCTGCCAACGCCATCCGGTTCCAGGTTGATCCGGAGAACCATGCTTTTAGCAAGTTTGAGGTGTTGCCAGCGAGTTTCCCCAGCGTCCCCAACTACCTGGTCTCGCAGCTAGTGGGTGTCTCGGAGACCGAGATCGTGGAGCTCTTCGGCAGGTTCCTGCATGTGCAGCTTACCAAGGCTGCTGTCCAGCGAATCATCGAGGCCTACATTCCCATGCGGCTCCAGAGCTTGCAGGAAAAGATCTGGACCATGAAGTCGCTCCCGGGCAAGTCCACGAAAGGCATTGGTGCTGGCCTCTTGAGGGACAGGCCAACTGGTTTGGTCAGCTACACCCACATGTGCAGCGCCTGCCGGAATGGATGGTTAGAGGCGGCGACCCCCTGTATGCTCTGCAAAAAGGGCACGAAGGTGCCCTGGGAAGCGCCCCTTTGCACCTTGGAAGCGGACGATGTGGTCTGGATGTTGACCGTGGAGGCTGGCAAGACCAAGTGGGTCAAGCAGCAGGCAGCTGGGGAG
>VSDK01004528.1:0-20707 GCA_009767595.1 Symbiodinium kawagutii | reverse complement strand
GAAGAGTGAAAGTGCTGGCCAAGGACTGGAGATTTCAGGTCGCCCAGCTGGACAATGAATGGTGGATCAACAAAGTGGGCACCTACGGCATGGCCAGTGCACAACTCTACTGGGGTAGGCTTGCAGCACTTCTGCTTCGACTGGTGTACCACATCTTTCCCCAGGTGGACTGGGGCTTCGTCTTTGTCGACGACTTCTGTTGGCTTCTCCGCCACCCTAAGTCTCTGATCTTAGTAAATTTACTTAAACCAAAATTTACGTAATTTTTTTGATTTACTAAGACAAATTTACGTAATTTTTTACTTGTCTTAGTAAAATTTACTAATAGTACTCAATTTACTAATATTACTAAATCAATTTACTAATATTACTAATTTTTTGTTTTTTTGGAATTTTCATTTTTTTGGTTTGTATTTATGTTGTGTTATGTCAAAATGTTAAGCCAAAAATGATGTGCAGTGTTCATGTTACTTGAGACTTGTGAGTGGGTCATCTTTCTACTTGAGCATGTTTTACTTGAGGCCAGCTAAATTCATGCTGCACATTCTGGAATTGATTTACTTGTGTGAAGTTACTTGTGACTGCACTTGTGGGATTTTCTGGTCTCATGAGTTTGTAGCTGCTAGCAACCTGTCTTGTTCTTGCTGTAGCCATGGTCTCTTTGGAAGCTGCTGTGAAGCAGAAGTTGGAAGCCCAGTCTGCAGATCGATGTGCCAGACAGCAGGCCAGGATTCGACTGACTGCAGACCCCACACTTGCTGTGTCCAGCATCCAAAAGGTGTTGCTGGATTACTTGTGCCATCACCAGACAAAAGATCTCTGGTCTTTGGTATGTCCACCACCCAATGGACCACATGAGTATGGATGGCACACAGCTCCTCAAGCTGAGTGGGTCAGCAAAACTTGTGGACTTTTGTACGACTTGGTGAATCTTGCACCAAATACGAAGCTGCATTCGACCAAGCTGGTCAAAGCCATGAAGGCACTGATTGATCAGAAGGACATGGCAGTGGAGGTGAAAAGAGGGCAGACCCTGCTGTCTTGCTTGGATCGAATGGATCTCACCATCAGGGTTTTGCTGAACCAAGTCAGGACTTTGAAGTGCAACCCCATGCAGAGAGGCAAGGTTCAGAGGATGCTGGGCAAGGAGGACCAGATGAAATTGGAGATGTTGCTGGAGAGAGTGGTTTTACCGAAAGAACTTCTTCAAGGAAGCTCTTCCTTTGATGAAGAGGATGTGCCTTTGGGTACAGTTTCTGTGAATGCTCCTATGCCGGTTGAAGATACTATGGCCTTGGCCATGGTCCCCTATCGAGGAAAAGCTGGTGAAGTTCAGCAGGGCACCCTTCCAGCATTGCCCAAGGTCTTTCAAAAGTTTGTGGATGAGCAGCAGGAGTCAACACCAGCAGTGTCTGCTTCCAGTGGCATGGTTGGTCCTGTAGTGCCTTACATGAGGAATGTGTTGGAATCTGCTGCCAGCTTCGCACCGTCTGTTTCGAGTCAACCTGTGTCCAAGCCAAAGGGAGGAAAGAACTATGAATCCAAGGAGAAGAAGGAGGTCAAGAAGGTTGCAAAGAAGCAGGCCAAGAAAGGTCCCAAGCAAGCAGTGGCAAAGAAGACAGCAGCTGTCCTCAAGAAACCAGCCAGCAGCAAGCAAGCAGTCAAAGTGGAAGCTCACCCGGAGTCCCTTTACAAAGCTGGGGAAATGAATGTCAACAAAGCTCAGTATGTTGAGGAGCTCATGGCTACTGGAGAGTATACCAAGTCTGAGGCTGCTTCTACCTGGAATGACTCTTTGAAGAGAGCCAAGTTGCTGCAGTACCTGAGTGTGGCTGAATTGGTAAAGAGACGTTTTGTTCGGCCTGGCACAAAGGTAAATCCCTTTGCAGAACGTGTCAAGAAGGCTGCTGAGGCTGTGAATGTTGATTGAACATCATGCCATTCCAAAATGAAACAATTTTGACTTAGTGTACTTAATTCAGAAAATCTGATTATATATGAATATATAAATGTGTATATATGGTTGTGCTTTGGCTATGGCATGGTTGTTACCCAATCCCGGCATTCCAAGAAGCAATTGCCTAGGGAGTATTTTGTCATCTGTGTCAAAATCGAATTTTGGCAGTTGTAGCTTTTGACCATCTTCTGGCAGTTCAAAGGCAGGGAAAAAATTCAAGCTTTACTGCTTTCACATTTACTTGAGGATGTGTAAAGTTTGCACTTTTTTACTTGAGCATTGATTTCTAAAGCTTTACTTGAACTTTACTTGAGAATTCATGGAGGATGTGTTGAAACTTCACTCTTTTTACTTGAGCATTTACTTGAGCATTCATTGGGGGATGTTGTGAAGCTTCAGTCTTTTTACTTGAGCATTTACTTGAGCATTTTTTTGGGGATGTGTGGAAGCTTCACTTTTTGACTTGAACATTTACTTGAGCATTTACTTGAGAATGTGTTGAATTTTGATTCAGTTTACTGGAGCATTTACTTGAGCATATGGTTTTCTGTTTTTTAATGTCATTACTTGTGCATTCAGCTGCCATTTTGATTTGACAGTTTCATTTCTTGAGGATTCAGTCACAACATGTTTTCATTCTTCAGTTTGATCACTTCAGCATCATTCAGAGAAATGAGTCATGTTTTACTTGTGCATGCAGTTGAATTCTATGCAATGCTGCTGGCACTTTTCTCATGGGAAACAAGGGGCAAGGTGTGACTTGCCATGTCATGCATCCAAGTGTCATGTGCATGTCACTTCCAGTTCACAGTCAGCCAGTTCAGGCCATGCAACATAAAAAGAATAATTTGACTCCAATCAGGTAAATAAAAAATATAAATGTATAATACCAAGCAACAGCACAAAGATACAACACATTGCACCAGGCCACTGCACATAGATAAGTCACCAGGCACTAGAACACAGCAGAAACATAGAGCACATAGCAGTAGGGAGCAACACAGACCATCACAATTTACCACTTTTGCACTTCCACCTCTGGGATGAGGTTAGTAATCAGAAATGCCGACTACAACGTGCAGAAGTTCAGGGCCAGGTGGAGTCTTGAAGCTCTGGGGATCTATGACTGCAAGGACATCCAAGTGACAAGGCCAAGGTTTGGGAGCAGGAGCACGGTGACACCTACGCACTGCACTTTGTTCCTGACCTTTGGTGACTGGGTGTCTCTGGACAGTGCCATGGCCAAGCTGCACAACCAGCACCTGAATGGCATTTCGAACCCAGACAGTCCCAAAAGATACTTGATTGTGATCTTAAGATTTTTTTGTTTTTACTTGTGCATTCCTAGTGTGACATGTTGCCAGTCTTTTTTGTGTAGATTTACTTGAGCATTCTTATCAGTGTCAAAAGTTGTTAGCCTCTCTGTGTGCATTTACTTGAGCATCTCCAGTGTCAACAAATTGCAAAGCCTTTTTGTCTGTATTTACTTGAGCATTTCCACTGGTGAAATCATTGCTGACTTCTCAGGACTTCAAGTGGCAGAAGCTTCAGACAACCCACCTCGACCAGATGATGCTGTGGCCCCAACTGAAGCCAAAGCTGGGTCAGCTGAGGCAGGAGGAGTGCCACATCCCAGTTCGAGGCTCCACCTGGGCCCCCAGCTGGCCCTCCACCTGGGCCCCCAGCTGGCCCTCCACCTGGACCTCCAGGTGGCCTTCCACCTGGACCTCCAGCTGGCCTTCCACCTGGACCTCCAGCTGGCCTTCCACCTGGACCTCCAGCTGGCCTTCCACCTGGACCTCCACCTGGCTTTCCACCTGCTCCTCCACCTGGACTTCACCAACCCGTTCCAATTCCACATCAAGCAGTTCGACCTCCAGTACCTCGGCCAGCTGTCTTTGAGGTTGTGGTTGTGGAGGAGGAGCCACCACCTAGAAGCGTACCATCCAGTGCTCCAGCTGGGAAGCAAGTGGGAACTTCGAGGCTTCCTCCAAAGCCAAGGCCAGATCAGCCACCTTGGAGAGTTACTTGATCTTGCAACAATTTGGCAGTTTTGATTTACTTGTGCATGTTTTACTTGAGCATTCTTTTCCTGAGCATTTTTTTTACTTGAGCTTCTTTTTACTTGAGCATGTACTCTCACTTGAGCATTCAATGAATTTGTTTCCTTCACCATGGTAGTGGGTTGATTCTAATTAAATTCCATCTCAGGTTCGACATGCCGAGAGAACCAGGTCTCTGAGCAACGCACCTGCTGCCAGTGCTTTGGGTCTGGGATTCAAGGGACCCAGACCTTCCATGGGCATTCCAAAGGAGTCTCCAGTACCTTTACTTGAGCAAGTCAATGTTTTTCTTTTTTTACTTGTGCATGTTTAGTGAAATATGTATGCTGTCAACTTGTGATCAACATTGCATAGAGGATGAACATAAACATGTTTTCCCTGTCAGGCTCCTGTGTCTGCTGTGGCTCCTGCTCCTTTGGCTGAGCTGGCTGAGCCAAGTCCTTCTGCTTCCGGTGCAAAGGACCCTGCAGAGCCTGAGCCGGTTTCTGAAGAGGTGGTGGAGGACAAGTCCTGGATGAGCCCTTCCACCTCTTTGAAGAGGAAGTCAATGGACACTTCCTCTGATGATGAACTTCAGAAAAAGTGCCTTGGAGTTTGTTTAGAAATATTTTGGATGTGCTTTGGTGACTTGTGCATTTCTCTTTTACTTGTGCATGTTCATCAGTTGGAGGTATGTTCTTGAAGTTTCTGAAAGTGTGACGATCATTTACTTGAGCATGTTTTTACTTGAGCATTCTTACCATGGCTTGCATCACTGTGGGATCCATGTGAATGGCTAAGGAATGACTACAGGCTGCAGACTGCGCTGCTGGCACAGCAGAGACGTCTCAATAGGGAGCAGAGGAAGGCCAAGGAAGATCCTTATGGAGCCTCCAAATGAAGAGGTGGTGGAAAAAAGGAGCTGCAGCTGCTTGCATGAGCATTTACTTGAGCATGTCTGACCACTTTTACTTGAGCATGCAAAAGTTAAACCCTTCAAAAAAATCACTTAAAATTATTAAAATTTCATCCAAACAGATATGAAAAGTTTATGCAAAGTTTATGTAAAGTTTATGTAAAGTTTATGCAAAGTTAAACTTTACATGTAAAGTTTGAAACTTTACATGTAAAGTTGCAAACTTTACATGTAAAGTTTCACTTTGCATAAACTTTACATAAACTTTACATAAACTTTACATAAACTTTGCATAAACTTTTCTTATCATTTTTGATTTTTTTAAAGTTTTCATTCATTTCAGAATGCAGTTTTCATGAAATTTACTTGAACATTTACTTGAGCATGCCACCATGATTTGCTTGAGGGTTTTTGTGCTGCTTCCATGAAATTTACTTGAGCATTTACTTGAGCATGTCTTCATGATTTACTTGAGGATTTCTGTGCTGCTTCCATGAAATTTACTTGAATATTTACTTGAGCATGTCATTATGATTTACTTGAGGATTTCTATGCTGTTTTCATGAAATTTGCTTCAGCATTTTTGCACATGTCTTACTTGAGCATTCATATCTCTGTACATATGACTTTTCTTGAGTGCAATCATTACTTGAGACACTGCACTTACTTGCTCAAGCTTGCTGCTTGATCACATCTCAACTTTTGCATTCTGTACAGATACTTCTAGGATCATGGGTGAGGAGACACCCACTCCCAACTCACCCAGTGGAGAGCCTCCCCAGACACCCATGAAAGCCCCACCAGGATCCAAGGCATCTCCCAAGGGTACCCCCAAGGCTTCCCCCAAGGCAACCCCTAAGAAAGGCCCAAAGGGAAAAGGACCCAAGGAAAAGGGACCAAAGGCAAAGGGAAAAGCCAAGGCAAAAAGTACCCCCAAGAAGACCATGAAGTCTGGTCTGAAGAAACCATCGAAGCATGACGGCAAATCGAACAAGGAACCCAAGGAACCCAAGGAGCCCAAGGAGTCCAAGGAGTCCAAGGAGTCCAAGGCCCCTGGACCAATAAAAAAACCTGCCAAAGCTGCTGGAGCCGGTTCTTCCATGGCATGGGCTGCTGGAGTGAAGCCTGAGGAGAAGGAGCCTTTGTTCACTGAGGAAGGACAAGAGGAGCAGGAAGAGGAGGAGGCAGTTGTGGATATGGAGGTGGAGGAGACCCATGAGGAGAAGTTCTATGGTGATGATTCGACAAAGGACCGCAGCAAGGATGCCAAGTTCAAGTTGCTCCTGGCACAGAATTCTTTGCCTGATTTCATCACCAAAGCCTGGGAGAAGACACTTACCATGAAAACGGGCAGACAGGCTGAGCAGAGGAAGTTGGTGAACTCAGTGCTGGATCGAACTTCTGGAGGAAAGCTTCTGGTGAACTTGGAGAAGCCAATCTTTCAGCAGATGAAGGAGGAGTACACCACTCATGAGACGACAAGCATGGACCGTGCCCTTTCCAAGATTTTGCTGAAAGGAAAATTTGGATTGAGTGAAGATGACTTCCAGCAAGCTCTGGTGGATGGTGATCTCCAGGAGGTGATTACCAAGAGTGGTAAAGTGAAGTACTCCTGGAATGAAGATCAGCAGGCCACTGTGCAAGGAAGCACTTCGAAGGCAGGCACCAGTGCTTTTGCGAAGCTTACTGATGAGCAATTCAAGGTTCAGCAGGCCATCCACTCCAGTTGGCAGAAGGGATTGTTCAGCCAAAGTGATGGTAGCAAAGCTTTGGCCTTGAAGGACAAAGGTGCTCCTTTGGCTTTGTGCGATCTGGAAAAGGATATGCCAGAAGATATCTGGCAGCAAGCCCAAGGCCAGCTGAAAGCTGCAATGGGTTGCCTGGACAAGTTGGAGAAGGACACCAAGAAAGCTCTGCAGAGCATTGGTGTGGACAACAAGGAGGACGCCTTGTATCCAACTTTGAATCTGGGCTGCTTTAATGTATAGTTTTTTTACTTGAGCATTTCAATACATGTGACTTTTGGAACTTTGCTTCTGGTCAGTGTTTACTTTGGACTCAGGTGCTCAAGCCATACTTGTCCATGACGCAAAGTACAATGTCCAAAATTTCTGGCAAGCAAACACCATTTTCTTTTTCATAGCAAACCCAATCCTCAAGTAACATCAAGCAATTGAGTCTCAAGTAAAGAAAATCCTCAAGTAAACAAAAGATTCCAGCACAAGTAAATCAAACAATACAATCTCAAGTAAAAGAACATGCTCAAGTAAAGCATTGATTCCAATCTCAAGTGCCAAGATCCTCAATTAAATTTTGCTTTCCAGTCTCAAGTAAAGAACATCTTGAAGTGACCTCAAGCATTGCAATCTCAAGTAAAGCAAATCCTCAAGTCAGAAAAGCATGGCAAACACATAATCTTTTCATAAGCTCTTGATAAATTCTTCATAAACTGTTCATAAACTTTTCATAAACTTTTCATAAACTTTTCATAAACCTTTCATAAACTTTTCATAAACCTTTCATAAACTTTTCATAAACTTTTCATAAACTTTTCATAAACTTTTCATAAACTTTTCATACACATTACTTCATACACTTTACTTCCAACTATCCTGATTTTGTTTAGTCTATCTATGCCATTGAGGAAAGAGCTTGCTATGTCCATTTCTACGAGCAAATCCCGTCTTGATCATATCTACCAATGGAAAGAATGTCCAGATGGAAGTTGCCTCACCATCAAGAAGTATGATCAACATATGATGGAGACAGGGGTTACAGCAGAGAAGATCCAAGATCAGCTGGCAGGAGTGAGGGGGCAAGTCAATGCCAGGATGGCCAGACAGAGAGCCACGGCTTAAACTTGTGAAGCAGCTGCTTGCATCGGTGCCTGGAAAAAAACTGCTCTTTGAGCAACATTTACTTGAGCATTTACTTGAGTGGAAGCCAAGAGAAACAGTAAATGAATGATCAATTAGATTCTTTTTAGAAAATTTGTTTTTTACTTGAGTATGTTGAGATGTCTTGCTTCAAACATGGTTTTACTTGAGCATTCTTACCAGTTTCTTGTCATTTACTTGAGTCCACAAGGTAAGCTTTACCAAGGAAATTTCATTTACTTGAGAAGCAAATCTTCATGTGTTACCCAGCCTTTGGATGCTCAATCCTTAGTCTTAATCATTCAAATTTTCAAGCTATCATGGATGTGGGCCCTGGCCCTTCCAAGCAAAGAAAGAGAGGAATCCAGCAAAGACTGGAAACCCTTGACAATGAACTCACTGAGCCTAGTGCTCTGCATTTTCTGCTTATGACTTTGCTAGCACAAGGACTTCTTTCAGGAGCACTATGCCATTCGATTGCCCAAGCTGCCCAGAGGGATTTTGATTCCATCCAAGATGGCAAAAAATTGCCTGATCTTGCCCAATTGGCCAATTTGAGACATGGCAAGAATTTGGTGAGAAGTGTTTATGGTAACCTTTCAAAGGCCTCCACTTTGCCAGAACCTTTGGCTGTGCAGATGCCATTTTCAGATGGAAACCATGTACAATCAATTCTGCTGCCCCATGAATATTTTGCGTATATGTATGAGCATGACCTCTTTTGGAAGAAAACTATCATGGGCAATGAGGACAACCTGCCAAAATTTTGGGACAAGTTTCACAAACACCCTTGCATGAAGGGAAGTCCAATCCTCAAGGTCAAGAACTACCAGAGTTGCATGGTGCCATTGGCACTTCATGGTGATGAGGTCCCTTGTTTTGGTGTTGGGAAAATTTGGGCTAGGTCAGTTTTGGCATTCAGCTGGAACAGCCTCATAGCCACCTTTGAAGGAGGTCAGCAGAAAAACATTATGAACTATACCTGGGCTTGCTTTGAGAAATTTGTACAACAGGATGCACCTGGAGCATTGGGAACAATGAGCGTTTTTTTCAAAATTTTGGCTTGGTCATTCAGATGCCTTTTCAATGGAAAATGGCCATCCAGAGACTGGAGGGATGTGCCTTTTGACCCTCAATCAGCTCAAGGTAAGAAGGCTGGTAAACCACTTGCTGGTCCCTACAAAGCAGCTTTGGTCCAACTCTGTGGGGATTTGGATTACCTTCACAAATGGATTGGCATTCCTCAGTACACACAGCATCACAAGCCATGCTGCCAATGCAAAGCTACTTTTCAAGGAAGTTCTTCTTGGTTGGACAACCGGTCTACTTCACAATGGCAAAGCCTATTGTTGACAGCTACCAATTGGAATGAACATTGGCAAAGCACTTGTGCACTCCTCAGCCTTCCAGGTGCCAACTGTTGGACAGTGGCATTGGATTATATGCATAATTTCTACTTGGGATGGCTTCAATTTTTGTACGGCTCTGTCATGTCTTTACTTGTGCATGATTGTTTGGACCAGAACCCTCTGACAAACTTGAAGACTTTGGCCAGCTTCTTGAAAAATTATCAGAAAGATGACAATTCCAGAGGAAGGTTCAGGCCAAGATTGGACAAGTTGTCTATGTTTGTCAAGAAAGGCTATCCCAAACTGAAGGGAAGGGCTGCAGACATCAGATCTTTGGACAAGGCTTTGCTTGCAGCTTGGCAAACCTGGATGATTGCAGGAAATTTACAACATCAGCAAATTTTTGTACTGCTACAATTGAATGTATCTGTGAGGGATGCTTTGGACTCGTACTCACCCAAGTTTGGGTACCCTGCTTTGCCTTCTGAGATCCACCAGCAAGTGGTCACCCAATCTTTTCAGATGAGCCAATTGCATTTGCAGCTGATGGAATTTTTCAAAGCACAAGGGAGGCAGCTCTTCAACATCACCACCAAGACCCACTTCTGCCTGCATTCCCTGCTTTTGGCTGACTCTGTGCACCCCTATTTGACATGGTGTTTTCAGGGAGAGGCCCAGATGAGGACTGTCCAGACTCTTTGGAAAAGCTGCTTGGTAGGAAACAAGCATTTTCAGTGTTGTCGAACAGCAGCTTTGAAATACCGACACCTCCTGTTCCTAAGGAACCAGGAGTGAGACATGTTGTGCCATACCTGGCAGGTGCAAAAATTGTTGCTTGCAACTTGTGCTTGTGGAAATACTTGAGCATGTGATTACTTGAGCATTTCTGCTGGGTTGGCATTTACTTGTGGAATTACTTGTGCATTTACAAAGTGCTAAGCTGACTTCTACTTGTGCAATTTATTGTGATTTTCTTCCAAATTTACATGATTTCACCAATGGTTGAATAACACACAAAGTTCAGAAAATACAAATTAACATATAATGTTAATGGGCAATGGAACATTATCTTCTCAAATTTTTGTGGTTTTTATTTTGTTTTATTTTTTTGCTTTCCATTGACATCACAACAAAGCCAAACTTTACATGTAAAGTTTAAGTAAAGTTTATGTAAAGTTTAAGTAAAGTTTATGTAAAATAGCTTTTTCTAGAAATTTAGTAAGAGTTGAAAAAAGCACCAAAAATTTACGTAATTTCATCCATTTTAGTAAATTTACTAAATTACTAAATTTACTAAGATCAGAGACTTAGGGCAATCCGCATCGGGGCCGATGGCGACGGCCATTCTGGCCACGCTCATTGCATTGGGCACACCGCTCAGCTGGAAGAAAACCCACTTGGCTGAGATCAACACATGGCTTGGCTTCGTGGTTCACCCAAACATTCCCCAGGTCCAGATGGCGGCTCCAAAGCATGTCATCGTCATGGAGCTACTCACCCAACTCATCGAAGACAAGGTGTTCACTGCCAAAGAGATCGAGAAAGCGTTGGGCCGGATCCAGTGGGCCACTGCAGTTTGCCCTTTGACCAAAAGCTTGATGCAACCCTTTTGGGCTTGGAAGATGGCTGTCACGAGCTCAGGTCGCCCGCCAAAGTTCGTCCAGCTCTTGGCTCTCCTACTCCAACATTTGTTTACCCGTCCATACAAGCAACTCTCCCCCTACTTACCCAAGAGTACATGGTGGGGGTGTAGTGATGCAAGTGCTTCCTCTGAAGGCCAGGCCTTCATTGGGGGATGGCTTTCCTGCCAACCCGACCCTTGTAAGGACACAGTTTGGTGGTTCCACATGGAGATCACACCACAGGACTTTCCCTGGGCCTTTAAGGAAGGGGATCCCAAGAAGCGGATTGCAGCCTTGGAGCTCTTTGCCACCCTGATACTTTGTCACTCCATGCTTGACCACCAAGGCCATACTACATCCCATGTTCGCCTGCCGGTGGGCAGCGACAACCAAGGTAATGTCTTTGCTCTCTTGAACATGGCTTCTAAGAAGCCCCATACAGCAATCCTCCTTATGGAGTTGATCCTGACGTTGCACACTTCAGGCAGCTCCCTTGCTCCATCTCATGTTCCTCGTGAACTCAATCAATGGGCAGATGAACTCACACACACCGACTTCGTGGGCTTCAATTCCTTTCTTCGCAAGTAGATTTCACCGACTCTTCCACCCAAAACCCCGGAACCGGGTTCGGTGGACTGTCCTGTTTCCCTTGGTTGCGGCCCCTATCAGGAGCCTCTGGCCCGGAGAAAGGTGCCGACCAAAAGTTTTGTACAGGATAGGTGGGAATCTCGACCTGGCACACACATTAGGTCAGGCGGGATACCAAAACTTTTGGAACATAAAACCTGCAAGGCAGGTGTTCGAAACCCAGACACAAGGGAACCAGGACAAACTGGCACCAATCCACTGCGAAAGGAAAAGAGAAGGAAGGATTGGTGCATAGAGTCTGTCCTGATGTCAGTCAACTCTCTCTTTCTTGATCTGACATTTTTTCACACTTACATACATAAATTATTGTTTGGTAGCCAACTCATAATGGTTCATTATCAACATATTCGCATTAGTATTCATTGTTGTTAACTACTCATTATTGTTAAACCATTTGAAGCATTGTTAATCAACCATGCTATCAAATGTTATGCTTACTTAATAAGTTGTAACCAACAGATGATGGTCAATTGTCAAATATTATCAAGGTTTACTACCGATGATCGCTCACGGATGGCACGTTCGTTCTATGCATCTTGGGGGTGTTCCCCTGCCAACGTTGTTTGCCAGGCGGCCGATTCGTTCCTCCTGGCATCGTGGATTCTTGGCGATAATTAGCTGTATGTGTGTGGAGGAACTCCCATAAATTTAAGCCCGCAAACAGATAAATGCCTTTAAAGAAGTAAAACTTGTGAATGCATTCATCCATGTGTTCGACCATAGATTCACGTTCAACTCACTTGTAGGAAGTACGAATCTTATGCTCAAAGTTGGAACACATTTTGACGGAGGCAATAATCATGCAAAGGATGTGTCCAGGAGCACGCTGCTGAAGACGATACCATCATAGACCCTGGCTGGAGAATTGGGGATATGAACGATGTTATTATGCAAAACAAGAAATTGAAGATGTGATAAACCACAAGCTATACAGATATTGAGGGAGCCACACAAAGAGCCAAAGAGCCAAAATGGATAATCTTAATTCTGAATTTGCAATGCAAATAAAGTCTCTATTATACATAGTGTATTACGAGTCATCAGGCCCAAGTGTGATGGTCAGGCTTTGCAGGGAAAGCATTGAACCAAGTTTTGTGGCTTGAAGACCGTGTGAATCACGTGCCAATTCATCATGGTTGATCGGGATGGATCAATGATTGACAATAGCGGATTGATCGTTGAGAATGGTTAGTGATGGGTGATGATCGTCAATGATGTGAAATGACGGGTGACGATTGTTGATAAATTTCTAATGTGTTATGATGGTTAGTGATAATCAATGATGTGTGATGATGGTTGAGGATGATTAACGATAGTTGATCATGGTTACAAATGGCCAATGACCGTTGATCGTTCTTTTGTGGCCATGGCTCACCCAAGCATTGAATCTATAAGCATGTCCAGCAAGCAAACAGAATCAAATTTGGGAGTGCACCATCGATGTTCGTAGCCCATGGGATACCCCGAGCAAGGCCACACCTCGTGGCGCCCAGGAAAAGTACCACTTGGAGCTTCCAAAGTACCCAGGAGTTTCGCAAGTCGTGCCTTGGATTTGTGGCGCTGCACCCGAGCGATGTTCAGGTTCCCAAAGCCACAGCTAGGACATGCAACTTGTTCAACTGGTTCAACCGGTTCATCAAAAAAATGGATGTGCTGGAGACTTGGGTACCAACTTCGACTATGTCGCTTGTGGGAAGTCGATGCACGGACCAACCGCACATTTTTGCATTTCAAAATCCAACGAAGGTGAGAAGTGAAGTGAGAAGGCGCACCAGGTCAGGCAATCGAAGCTCAAAACTGGGGTGTCCTTGCATGTAGTGAGGACCAGCTGTAGAGGGTTTAGATTTGCTGGTGAACCGGGCTTCACAGCAGGGGCTGGGGATCGGTGGCCTCTCAGCACGGGGGTTGGCTCTGAGGGACTCATGGCTGAAGGCCGTTTCATTGGCCCATGACCTACCTGGAAAGCAATGGAAGATCTTGGTCAGGTTGCCATGTTGAAGGCTTGCCAGTATGAACCAAGATCAAAACTTGTGATAGTTCGTCAAGGCATTGGTGGTTTGACGTGGATCTGAGAAGATGATCTCCATTGCTGGAGATTTCAGATATCCCTATGTTTCCAGTTACCATTAGGCAGCCAACGCCGATACAACAATGGTAGAAACCAGCTGGTTACAGACTATTGGCTGGTACCTGGAAGCGTGGGGTATAACATGACACTGATGGATGATGTCCATGCCCAAGCAGGATATTCTTGACGAAGTTGGAATTCGAAATCAAACATGCACCTTGCCAGGGTGGAAACAACATTGATTTGGGGGTACCACCCTGTTGTATCTGTTGTTCGCAAACAACAAATGATGGTACCAACGAATCAATTGTTGGAGACAAACAAATATGGTACCAAGGTGGAAACATCATTTTTAGAGATTTAGTTGTTTATCTTTAATGATAATCAGGAAAAACATTGTCTACAGTGACAGTTTGCACATGATTGCACATGTACTCAGACGGTATCAATGACATGTGCAGCCATCAAGATCTTTGTTGGGGAACCCCCTCCTTCGTGCTACCACAGCCGAGGTTGAATTGGAAGGTTGGGCATCCGAGCGGTGAGCCAAAGTGCTCACGTGCTGAGATTGGATCAGCAGCGAAGATACTAATGATAGACCCAACAACAAAGGTGGCAGCACGGCAAGGGTGGCCGCAATTTCTGCTTGCAGGGATATATTTGATCAATAAAGGCATGATTAGTCAGTCAACTTCCAATGTTCTTTTTCTTGAAAAGCTTGAAAAGATTGGCTTTTCTCACTCACATTAAGTATGTCTTTGAAATTAGACACGCTCAACGGACACGATCCCAGTCCCTTCCATTTTGCACAAGAACACAGTACTTTTGGAATCCATCAGCGAGTCCACAAGAGCTGCAGGGTTCACAACAAAAAATGGCGTCGACTTGTAAGAGAGGTTGCAATCTTGCAATTGGAAATGCTGGCCATTCATAGATGTGTCTCTTGATGACAATTGTCCATTGCCAAGTGATGCCAAGCATAGGAAAAATATTCCCTTTTTCAGGAACCTCATTTGTTTACTTTTTATATGTTATTTGTGTGCTCAGCAACTTACTTCAGAGTCTTGTCTAATGGGTCAAGGTATAGTTGTCATGAATCTAATGTTTTTGAATGGAGATTTGCCTCCTGATGCTATCCTCAGCATCAGACAGCAACAGTAGCTCGCATCCTACCATGGTCAAGAATCAGCTTGACACACCTATATATATATATATAGCAATCACTGGCATGTACATTGATACTGATTTGTAGACTGACATAGACATAGAAAGTAGCAATCTAGGAGTAACTCATAGTAACTTCAAGCGCTAGTTCAGGAGCGCAAAACCAGGGTGAGAACAACCATAGGATGCCTCTTGCCACGCTGCCGTTGATGTTTTTCAGAATGCCTTCATTTCAAGAAGTCCAAAGACCGACCAGATCATCAAAAGAAGCGCCGGCGCGTCCGCTGCCTTTTCCGGTGAGGCTTTGAGCAGTTTCTGAAGACACTGGGTTTCAAGAGGTGAAAAAACCCATAGCGCACCGTCAAACCGCAGATTGGTGGATTAGATTTTGACGGATTGAAGTACTGACTGAATGAAACTTAGAACCTTTGAAACTGGGCACATGGTGATCACTTGGATTGAAGTGTTTAAAATCTTCTTTTGCCCCGAGTTCAGTGTTCTGAACGATGGCTGACCTCCGGACCCGTTGCGTGCCGGTAGTCGGAAATTGAGACACTGCACCAATGTGGTTTCGGGTTGGTGCAAAACTATTTGCTTTAAGCTAATCATTGCTTGGTTCACAGTGACCCAGCTCGCCATAAAGTTGGTATAGTTCCCCAATAATTGCTAGTTGTGATCCCCAGCTTTATTAACCATTGTAGGTTGGTTAACCATTAATCATCTATGATTAACCACTATAATCCCCAGCTTTATTAACAATTATAGGGGATATATAACCAGCTATTAGCCAATTAAATGGTTTATTGGGCTGGATACATCCATAATTATTAATCATTAACCATGTGCAGCCATTATGGTCAGTTATCATCCCCTATCATTAACCATTCACCAGCTATTACTAGTAGTAGATAACCATTAGTAGTGGTATATATCCCCTATAATTGCTAGTTTTCATGTCAGTTATCATCCCCATTAGTTGCCAGCTCGCCATATATAGCTGCTATATCCCCTACTATTGCTGGTGATCATCCCCTATCATTAACCATTAACCAGCCAGTTAACCATTGGTTGGTTGATTCATATTGACCCATATAGTTGGTATATATTATGGTCAGTTATAGTTATTCACCATTATAGGTTGGTTAACCATTAATCATCGGTGATTAACCACTATAATGGTCAGTTATCATCCCCTATGATTCACCATTCACCAGCGGTCATCAATCATCACTTTCGCCCGTCCCGGATCCTTTGGAGCGACGCCGGCTTGTGCACAGGTGCGGGTGCGAATCATCGGCCGTCACGGGAAGCCCTCCTTCCAGGCGGACCAGGGAACAGGGTGCAGGTGGGAAATCCAAGGTATGATGCTTCTAAGCTCAATGAGGAACATATAGATGGTTTATTACTATAGATGGCTTATATAGGATGATTTGGGGGTACCCCTATTTTGAGAAACCACCATATAATCTCTAAAAGATTTTTAAGAACGTATTAATTGTCTCAAAGATTTATAAGTACTTGTCATGAACTCCTACATAAGCTTAATAACACTAGAATGAATGTTTAGAGATTCTCATGCAAAAAATACGGAATACTCTTGTGAGAAGGATAGGTGATGCTTCAGTACAAGGGATAACAGCCAATGACACTAGTCTTGACTTTAGAGGACAAAAATACATTTCTCACCAGAGAGGACGGTGCACCCTGACACGTGCCAAAATGAGGATGCCCAGAAATGGTTCCAGTGAAACTGATGATGGGTGCTTTCCTATTGTTTCGATGATCTCTTTAGGATGTTTGGTGGGGAGCCAGGATTTTTTCATGGATTTGCCCCTGCCTTTTGGCGCAAGGAGCGAAATGCCTTGATGGTAGATGCTTTAGGAAGCCATGCTGATACATGGGAGCTGATTATTGCATTTTCTCGCAGAATTTGTTGGTGGTTACTTCACTGGCAATTTGGTTCATGCTGCATGTGGCACATTTTAGTTGAGACATGTTGGGACTGCTGATCGCTGCGAATCCAGAAATGTAACCAACTCAAGTAGCCGGAAGTCGTTGATCGGATGATGCCTTCTGGGTTACGACAACTTGTCTCATCCACCCGGTTTTAAGTCCTGGCAGCCTGGCATACTCCCGAGATACATTTGAAAGGATCCTGAGAGATGCACTGCTTTCTTATGACAATGTTCAGTCAGGATGTTGAGTAAGTATCAAGAAATGTTGGCAATGAAGGAACTTGCCAATCATAACAAGGTAAACATGTAGATCTTCAACCATGCTTGCGAAACGAACTAAAACAACATGACGAAGAGCAAAGTAAGATGGGTTTGTCCAAAAAATGGTGTACCCCCAGAATTAGCGCTGAGCTATTGATAATGCGGCTTGTTATTGAATGGTTAGTAACTGAGTAGGTACCATCATGGACATGGACAAACCATGACAAACGAGTACAGTATAAACATCAAGAGATCTGAACTCGCCAAACTGTACAGCTGGCCTCCGTCGGTTCATCCCAGCTACGCCAGCCATGTCCCGCACACGCTCGAGCGGCTACGCTTTGGTTGATAAATCGCAGGGTAATGACATGATTGTGGTGCATGCAGTGTGTTTGACCGGAGAAGGATGTGTTTTGAGGATCCCTGGCAGCACACTTGGGAGGGAAGTCCACAAGATGGTGGCAGAGCATTTTTCATCAAAACCAGGTCGAAGGATCCGTTTGCATCATAATTGTTCCGGATTGGCGCTCGACCGAAGCTTGCACAAGCAAGGCTTGGCAGGCGAAGCTGCACTGTCAGTCACCTTTTGCCCAACAGACTTATATGCTGCACTGTCGTTGGTTAGACAAGAAAGCCATGCAGATGAGTTTGCTCTTGAGGGCATAACTCGCTTGGAAGGACTCGAAGACCCTGGATGTTTGCACAGTCTCCCAGAATGCCTTGAAAGCTTGAGCTTTGGTGATGACTTCAACGATGCCTTAGAGCTTACGCCCTTTCCCAGCAACCTTCAGCGATTGACTTTGGGAAAACTCTTCAATGAAAGCCTGGACAGGGTGACCTTGCCCAGCAAGCTTCTTTCGTTGACCTTCGGTGGCCACTTCAATCAAAGCATGGACTATGTGATTTTGCCCGCGAATCTGCAAAGTTTGACGTTTGGCAACGACTTCAACCAAAGCCTTGACAGAATCACCTTTCCATGCAAGTTGGCAAGCTTGGTATTTGGTGAGTGTTTCAACCAAAACCTGGACGGTGTGAACTTGCCGTCGAGTCTTGAGAATTTAACCTTTGGGGAGTGCTTCAACCAAAGCCTGGACGGTGTGACCTTGCCAAGCAGTCTTCAAAATTTGACATTCGGTAAGTACTTCAACCAATGCCTCGATAGGGTGACCTTACCAAGTAATCTGCAAAGCTTGATGTTTGGCGAACGCTTCAACCAAAGCCTACAGGGCGTGACCTTGCCATCCTATCTTCAAAGCTTGACGTTTGGCGTTGACTTCAACAGCAGCTTGAAGAATGTGATGTTTCCAAAGAATCTTCTTAGCTTAACATTTGGTGAGTGCTTTGACCAATGCTTGGAGGATGTGGTTTTGCCTAGCAGTCTTCAGAGCTTCGCATTTGGCCGTGACTTTGGCCACAAGGAGGAACAGTTTTTGCCAGGGGAGCTACAAGACTTGATCCTCAACGGTCGCTTCAACCGAGCGGATCTCGCTTTCCCAAGCCAACTGCTGAGTTTGAGTTTTGATGGTCGCTTCAACCAGAGCCTGCAGGGGGTGACCTTGCCTAGGAATCTTCAGACCTTACAGGTCCATGGTCGCTTCGACCAAAGCTTGCAAGGCGTGATCTTTCCGGAAAGCCTTCAGAACTTGACCATCGGTGGTCGCTTCAACAAGCGCCTACAGCGCGTGACTTTCCCAAGAAACCTTCAAAGCCTGACATTCGGTTCCTGGTTCAACCAAAGCTTACATGGTGTGATCTTGCCAAGCACCCTGGAAAGCTTGGAGTTTGGCTCTAATTTTAACCAAAGATTGGATGATGTGCTGCCAAGTAATCTGAAAAACTTGACATTTGGTCATTTCTTCGACCAAAGTTTGCAGGGTGTGTCCTTGCCAAGTAACCTTCAAAGGCTGACCTTTGGCAACTGCTTCAACCAAAGCTTGGAGGGTGTGATGTTGCCAAGGCATTTGCAGAGCTTGACCTTTGGAGAAAACTTCGACAACTCGGTGACCTTGGACGGTTGCAACCTGCGCAGCTTGACGTACCGCAACGACGTACCGCAACGACGGACCGCAGCGGTGGCTCTGCCGCTCAGCCTTCACAGTCTCGCAGTACAGCGACTGCTGCTCAGCTCTGAGGTCCAAAAAGCGGAGAGGCGAATGCTGGAGCAGTCGGCCTGTGCTGTGTTGTGGTCGAATAATGGTTGGAAAATGGTGGAATGATGGTTGGAGACTGGTTCAATGATGGTTGGATAATGGTTGGAAAATGGTTGGAGAATGGTTGGATAATGGTTGGATAGCGTGGATAGCGGTGAGACAACATCGAAAAATGTTTCGTGATACAGTAATGTACATCAGTTTCATGGTGTCCCTTCCCGTGCTTCACCATACGCCGCTTCATTCTGAAATGTCATTGTTTGTATCCCCAAATTTCAAGCGACAAAATGCGAAAATGCCCTTTGGTAAGCTAACCTGGCCATGGAAAATCCACCATGTATGGCTGCTTTGCCGGGGGGTTCCTGCAATAAGCGGTGATTGCCGTGTTACTTCACCAGAGGGTATCAATTATATTCATTCTAATCGCCTATTTACCAAACATTAGACAAAATATATTGCTTATCATTGCATGACATGGCGTATTTTGTCCACAGATTCGTGGCTAAATCCCAAAAATGAGCTATCATCACAGCTGAATTGTCATTAATAATAAGGTTAATCTATCATTAATCTATCATTAACAAACCATAAATGGTTCAATGAAGGGCTCAATAGCTGAGTCCCACAGGTTCATCACAAGGTATCATCAAACAATCCATAAGGTTCATCGCAGCCTATCACAGCTGAATCCCACCGCTGCGGCACCAACCGCCCCGCCAGGAAACAGCGTGGGCGGCAGCGTCTCGACAGCAGGTGAAGGATAATGACGAGGGTACTGGTCTCCCTATTTTGTGAAACATCCGAATCACCGAACTAGTCGAGCTTTTAAGATGTGAATTACCCATTTGTTGGTTGGTTCATGTTGACCTGCAACCATGTTGTTGTTATTTTTGCATATATGTATGGAATAAATATATGATACTCTATGTAAATGTGTATTGCTTATATATATAACTTGTCTCATTTGATGATATTGATGGTTAGTATGCAGTGATCATACGTCTTTTACTTCTACATTTAGCTTATATGCTTATATTTACGTATATAGATATACACCTTACAATGATGATGTATATACATGAGATGACCATTCAATAGCATTGCAGTGTGGATGACTGCAGCCAGCATTTTTGTTCGGTTCCCATTTTCATTGGGCAAACCAACGCGGATTACTCCGGCTCTTGACGTGAAAAATGACACGGAGGACCAAGGGAGGTCCTCCAAAGATCACAAACTCTGAGCGCCAAACCGCAATTTCGAGACCATTCCTGCGGTATGGACGTGGTGTCCCTGCTCATTGGCTTGTTTTTGGTCAGAACCAACGCACGGTTTCGCTCCCAAGATCTGTCATCCGTTGGACCTGGCGTTCGTTGAAACGAAATCCTCGGTACCAGATGCGCGGCAGGAATCCTTGGAGGGAAAGCAGCTGCTGAAGCGGGCTGACAGCCGGATTGCCGACAGTGCAGCGGCGGTGTGGTAGGCAAGCTGTGCGCTTTGTCATCTTTGTCGTTCTGTTTCTTATGTATTTCTGTCATGTGAAACGGGAGCAAAAATCAACATGTTTGAAAGGGACATGCTACTGTGGCCATCAAGTTCTCAGCACAGCACTGGTCGGAAGACATTTGCTGGTGGTTTGGAGGGGGAGAGGGATCAAAAAAAAATGGGATGCATCAAAAAAAATTGGGATGCATCAAAAAAA
>VSDK01004527.1:24483-66466 GCA_009767595.1 Symbiodinium kawagutii | reverse complement strand
CGGACGCTGTGTGTAGGCGCGGCAGGGGTTGGCTGAGGGGGGGGGAGTGGTGTACATGGTGCTGCGCGTTTGCTGCGGGACGTTGCTGCGGACGCTTTGTGTAGACATAATATAACCGTAGAAACTGTGGGTGACATAATATAACCGTAGAAATTTTGGACCGCCCCAAGGAGGAGGTCCAAATCATGGACGTGAGTGCGGCGGGAGTGATGGCATGTTGTATGACGAGTTACACACAGAGAACAGAAGTTTCTGCGATGGCAAGTGGGCTAAGCCCCAAAACCCAGGTCATATACATATACATAAATATATATATATATATACATATAATATAGTGCGCGGCCAGTGGGAAAGAGATTCACGAGAGCACACCATTTGAAGATGGGAGCTGATCTTGGAGGTGCCTGGAACTGGCCTGAGAGTTTGTGTGAATATATGTCCACTTATTTATACGCTGTTGGTTGATCGGATTATGTGATGCGCCGTTTCCATTTGTTTTGCCCAGCATTTACGTTGGGGGCTTGTGGAAGAGGTTTGTCAAGATTATTTGTTGGCTATGCCCAGCATTTATGTTGGGGGCTGGTGGATAATCTTTAATTATTGGTGGATATGCTTATATGTGCTTATGTATATATTCCTATTTACTCATGTGTATTTATATGTATCCTTTTGGCTTCGTATGGGTCCTTATGTTGGGTTTGTTTTGTGCGCCATGCCCCGAAATCTGTCAAAGTGTTGGAATCCACGAAGGATGTATTACCCGGGTGAAAAGAGGTTGCTACGGTTTGGTTGATGCCCCAATCGAGTGGTACAGAAGTATCTCGGAGTATCTTCAGATGTTCGGACTGGAAAAATCCTGAAGTGACTTAGTTTATGGATGTGGAGACCTTAGGGGGAACTACAAGAAATGATTTGTGCAGAAGTACGAGAGGACATAGAATGGAATGACCTTTTGCAAAAAAAAAGGGAGAGAGTCCGAGAGACGGACATATTTTTAATATATTATACATATAGATGTTTATATTATGTATATACATACATGGTGACATTACAGACCATTTGCGATTCCAGGATGGTGGCCAGCGCCGTCTCACTGCGGCCTCGAGACTCACTTTTTGCAAAAAAAACAGAGCTATGTCCGATATTGCTATGTCCGTTTTGCTTTTGGGTTCTCCGGCTCCACCTTGTTTTTGGAATTTAGGGAACATGAAAGAATGGGAAACATCCCACCAACGATTTCCCATCCAAGATCATCTCTCGATGGCAAACCAACATTTGATGTTCCTGTAGGTGACCATCTTGGCATATTCTGGCTTTATCGTAGGCTCAATCCGATTTAGAAACCCAGGGTTCACCCAGTGTGAACTGGCCCGTGTGGATGAGAAGAAGCTGATGAGATGGTACGCTGCCCCCGCCCTGCCAAGTGTGTGCAATGAATACGCTGCTTTCAGAGACGTGCTGCTTCATGGCAGGTGCACCAGAAACTCTTTTGGTGGCTCATTTTGTCTCAAGGTGGCTCAAAACAAACGATAGCTTAGAAAGCGTCAACACAACACACCTGGCCCCTGCTGGTATGAATGCCTTCACTGAGAAGCATCCAAATGTCAAGGATGCTTTGGAATCTCGAGGCAGGATCGAGCAAATTGTTTTCGAGAAAGAATGCCATGTTTGACTAATAATCCTGCGCCTGCCAACCCCTTTACATATTTTTTCCTGCCTTGAGACTTGAAATGTTTTTCTCTTGCAGGACTGATTGGATTGCCGGATGAGTTCTGGAAGGATGTCCTTTCTGTTATCTATGCCCCAAAAGCTGCTTGAACAAAGTATGATGAATGATGAGTGTCATTGAAACATTCATCATTAATTTGTCACAACTTGGAAGTTTCGGTGCTGAAGCTTTCATCAACCATCTGAGGCCATGGATCTTTCCATGGATGTGTTCAACACCTTGATGATCAACTATGATGGAGGGGGCTTGGTACAACAATTGGTCAGGGTACTGCGCAATGGAAACTTGGACTAAACACAAAGCCGTACAGCAATGGTGATTCTTGATGGTAGACCAAGTATATACTCAAACCACGGTCGATCAGCCAAGGATACTTTCAATGAGCGTGAAGGGTCACTGCTATAGATCCGAAGGTGGCTTGGATTCATTAGCCAGTCCTTTCGACCTGTTTTTTTCTCAGCGCGGCTGTTCGCACATCGCCTAGGCGACACCATGCAGACGCTGGCCGGGTAGCTGCGCTGTTGCATAGCTGCGATCATGGCTAGACATCGGCAACAAAAGAGCGAGTGGATCCTTGCACGATCTCATGGGCAGAACCCCCAAGAATATCTTAGCCACCATCTTAGCATATCGACATGTTGGCTACCTGTTGAGTTTTTGCAGTGGAATCATGGATATGTTTGCCCAAGCTAATTGGTTTAAACTAATTTAGAAAAGGGTGGCTATGATTGGCTATGTATTGTGTATCCCGATTCAAGGAATTGGTCTTCACCGAATGGCATCCAAAGATGCAATCAACCCTTTGGCCCGCGCAGGTTCTAGCGTGAGCTGGCATGCGGCCCGCCAACTGCGATGGCAGGGAAACTCAGTCATTTGGCCATGGGCAATGGGTCCCAAAGAATCAATTTGGCTTGGTGACTTTTTCAAAGCACAAGGAGTGATCATGACCAGTCACATCAACGCCTTCAATGATTCTTTGATCAAAAGTAATTTTGCCGAAGATGTGAATCAACCGCCATGATCATGCCATGATGGTGACAATTGCCCTCGTGCATGTATAGGTCGTTTGGCCCAAGCGTTTCCAGCCAGCTGCTTGAATTCACGGGTCCACTCTCATGGCGGATGCTTCTATCAGCCTCCGCGGGTTGGCGGGTGATTGGGAAGGATGTTCCTCCATTCGGCATTCAGCCCGGTCACATGGGCGGTTGATCCAGTGGCCTAATCCAGAGGCTGTTGGAATCCCAAGTATGTTCCTTGTCTAAATGTTTGGCTTCCTGGTTTTGACAATTCTTTATTGGGGGCATCCATACAGTCACAGTTTTGATGGATAAAAAAGCTTTAATCATCCTGTTACTAAGAAGAGCGATCCAGATGAACTTACCTATCTTGATCCGCACAGCCCAAGTGTGGACTGAAATCTTTGATTATGCCGCCGCTGGTGGTCCACGCACCCCGCCTCTTCCAAGCTTTATGCAAACATCAATGCAATTATGCAATTGTCTAGTTTTCTTCAACCTGCCTGAACTGGTTTGCCCTTGGACAGGTCAAAAAGTTTTGGAACTTGATGGAAATGCCAACCACAAAAGTTGCCATCCATGCGGATGCTTGGGGAGTTCGCAAATTGATGAGTCACACTCTACGATCCCTTCGCTTGGCCAGGGAACCCCGTGAACTTAGAAAGCATTAAGTCATCCCTTTGTGATTTTTGCCTGTTTAGCCACACAAACACCGCAATTAACTTTGACCTTTTCGAACCCGGCGTGTCCAACTTATAGTTTCCATCCGTCACCTAGGATTGCGCCGTCCAGGAACTTCTCGATATTTTCCGAAACGCTTGGCCACTGAATGATGCTGAAGCAGAGGTGTAAAGGGGGGCATGTTTTACATATTCAAAACCATGTGCTTGGGCTATACGAAATCAAATGTGTGACACACGATGAATTTGATGTGTTGTTTTTTACTAGTTGATCAAGTTTGAAATTTTCATATGCTAGGAGGCACTCGACGGCATGGACATGAACGACTCATTTGAGGATGACATGCCCAATGACACCTTGGACAGCATGGACAGCATGGACATTGACTCAATCCCCATTGGTGACATTGAACCCTCCAGTGATGAAGTTGTTGCAGCTCATGCCCCAGAAGAGGAAAGCCAGGCTGAAGGTCACTCCATGGAGGGCGAAGGTGAGGGATCAACTGTTGAGGGCTCATCCGGTCCTGCGGAGGGAGTTGTTGCACCAGGTGCCAGCTCTGGTTCTGGTGACCCAAACACTTTTGAGACCCTACCCATGACCTTACTCTTCCAGCCAGCAGCATCCCCCCAAGCATCCCCAGCAATGCGCCCACCTGTCACAGAGCATTGGTCTTCTGAAGAATATCTTGATGCCAGAATTAGGTTCTGGAGTATCTTTTCTGCACTAGCTTACGCGATGTCAGAGCAATACCACATGATTATCAAGATGCACATTGCGTTTAGGAGCCCAATATCATCAAGTTATATATTTGCGCTAGAAAGGAAATTCCTGAGCCTAGGCAGAAGCTTATGCTCCGGCAATCCAGGACCACGATGAATACTGTTGTCCCTTATCTCATATCAATTTCTTTTTGTTGAATATTTCAATCTTGCAAATTGCAAATGTGAAGTTTTGCGAATGCTCATACCACACCTGGATATTCTCTTCCCCTTTGCTTTTGATTTAGGCTTCGAATCGTGGCCATGAACATCCTGGTGGAGATGCATGCGATGCTGCTCCGGATGTTGTGGTCATTGAAGATGATCCAGTTGAGACTTGTTCCTCAGAGGTCCCAGTTACACCGACAGTGTTGGAGGATTCAATCCCAAAAACTGAGTTGGATGATGAGGATGCTCCAGTAGACACTCCTGCCATAAAAGACACACCTGTGGAAGCCAAAACGTCAACCTCTGAGACACCGGGTGGTTCCCATGTTGAAGCAGGAGGGGAGGACAGCGATGATGACCTAGTGGAAGCTGCTGATGATTTTGCAGGATGTGAAGGGGATGAATCGATTGAAGGGGGCGGTCAAATCCTGAGACGTCGTGACCAACTTGCAGCTCGCAGGGAGGAGTCACCACCAGGAAAGGGGCGTGGCCGCGGACGGGCTCGGGGTCGAGGTCGAGGACCAGGTAGGGGCAGGGGACAGGGTAGAGGCAGGGGAAAAGCAAACACTGCTGATGACTCTTCGGAAAACACACACAAAGCCAGCAGCGCCTGATTCTGCTGACACCTCCGCCGCAGCAGCAGCTCCCAAACGTCGCAAGACGAAGGACAAAGCAAATGCATCGGAAGCTTTGCAACCTGCGCCCAAGAGAACCAGCAAAGCGAAGAAACCTTGCCCCAATCAGGATGGCCCGGAAGATGCATCCCCCAAATCCGCCAAGAGATCCAAACAGAAGAGGTCCGCTGCTGATCAGACTCCCCCAGAAGAGGCAACAGAAGTTGTGCAACCAGCGCCCAAGAGATCCAGCAGAGCAGCGGCAAAGGCAAAGGCAAAGGCTGTTCCAGCCCCAACAGGATCATCCGAAAGAGTAGTCCCAAGTGACCAGAGGGAAGAGTTGAAGAAAACCAGCAGGACCTTTAAAAAGTCACAGGTGGTCGTCTATTGGTCCAGATCCGCAGTGGCCTTGAAAGTTCCCAAGCCTGATGGTGGCCTGTCCCAGGTGCCCAAGGGTGGTGTGATGTGTTTTTCTTTGACTGATTGTGCATATATTAAAAATCATATTGTACATGCTGCTGTCATGGTTGTGCAGTATGGTAGGCTTTTTATTTGAGCACGCGACTGTCTCCGATGGCTTTGGCATTGGACAAAATCCAAAACTTGGCCCCTGGGTGACATGTAAGGTAAAGTTGGTGAACATGTTGCAGCCATTAAGCATGCGAATGTATTGCGTTCTATGTTCGGGCTAGCTCTCATCTAAGATCCCATCTAAGGCAGAGATGCTGGATGAGAAGAACGGCAACATTGTGGACCCGGAACTGATTGCGAAGTGGATGGAAACGAGACGGGAGGTTCGATGAACCTTACCGCACTTGAATAGGATGTTTTCAGCCCTTATAGTGGCAAACTGACATAGGGGCAAGTGGCTAAAAAGCCATTTGCATCTTGGGGTGTCCTTGGGTATGGTACGTGCTACAACATGGCTGGACCAAGCTTTGGTTGTGTAGTTGAAGCTTTGAACATTGTCTAGTCTATCAATGTTGGTTCTATGAATCGGAATGTCTTAAGCTATGGTCGGCTGTGAGCACGCTTCCAGGGGTCAGGTTTGTTGCCACATGAGTGCTAAGAAGGCACACTTTCTTTGGCTAATTACTTCAACATGTTGCACATCGATCGTTTGCAATTTCCAACGGTTGGCGGGTCAAAAAACAGAACGGCCGCTCAGAGTTTCACGACATGGCCCGACAATGAGCTGATTGCATTTTCTTGCACTCCACTAGGTTTCCTCACAATCTCATACCTTCAAGGCATATCCGCACATACAATAATGAATATTGTATAGTTTTAAGTCAGGATCCAATCACTTTCCTGCCCTCCGTGCTGAGGCAAACCGGTCCTTCTTCATCCGGCATGGCCTCGTTCAAGAAAAGCGCATTCCCGGCCTGAGTTTCATTGGGAGCTGCCGGGGCATAGCATTGCATCCTGCATGCATTCTCGGTCTATCTCTCTCTCTCTCTCTCTTGATGCTTGCATTGATAGCCGAAGCTATTTCCACGGAGTAGTCTGATTCATTCAGGGGATAATGACTTAAAACAATTTCACTTATCATACATATTTCTGAGAAATAAAAACCATGTGCACTGGTTGCCTGTGTGGTTTCTCTAGCTATAGTTCAAAAGACTGCAAAAAGTGATCCGTTGCCTAGCCATGGAAAGAGCAAAGCGCCTAGACCTGGTGCTTCGAAACCTTTTTGCCCTCAAGGCCCCGAAAGAATCTTGTCAGAAAGCCTGCATTTATTTACGTGACATATTTCAATAACCATTTAGCATCAGCTAGCCTGCATCAACCCCACCACACCTGCACTGTGACATCCCAGGTCTTGATCACGCTAGTGTTGCTCCTGAGTTTTTTGGACCATGATGCCTTCGACCTCGATGACCGGTGGGATGTAATTGATATGTTCGCTGGGGCTGGCCGGGTTGCCCGCATGGCGCGGAAATCTGGCCAACGAGCAGTTGCCCTGGATTTCATCTATAGCCGGAACCCCCACGCGTTTGATATCAACGAGGATGCAGGGTTCTTGTTCCTTGCCAAAGGTCAGACTAGTTAACAGATCCATAACTTGATAGTGTGGCTCAACCACGGAACCATCATCGATTCTTGGGTACCGTGTTTGTCTTCACAGCTGTAGACCATGTAGGATAGCCCACATGGCAGCGGTCCACTATATAGTTTGACAGCTCATTACATTTTTTGATTTGCCAGGGGGAAAACCTATAGGTTTTACGACTTAGAAATTTGACCCCTGCAACCCCCCAAACTTAGCTGGAAATATAAATTGCTCCCAGGGTGTTGCTAGGGTCAGATCTGTGGGGTCAAGAAAGATGGATGATTTTAGGGTGTAAAGTTTAAAACTTATCCCCAAGAATCATAATGTTTTTTTGTGTTCGCTTATTGTTTCTTAATTGGGTTTATATTTTCTGTTCTGCATGGTGGTTTCAAGAGGTCCTGCATGATCACCTCTGACAATCGATTCAGCTTAGGCTGGCTTTGATATCAATTTTGCAAGGAGACTACGGGTCCCTCCTTGTGAGCCTTGGTGTATGTTGCTCCTCATGGGTCCTGACTTCGCGGGGAAGTACCAAGCGTTCCTTCCTGACACCGATGGGGTGTTTGGAATATGCATCCGTGAATGTTGCTAACAAGATGGTCAGCAGGCCAGCTAAACCAAACTCTCCGTAGATAGATCACTGACATAACATGATACTAAAAAATCATACGCCATCGCTCTCCGTTACACCATTGCGAACCAGTGTGTTGCATTGCATCATCATGACCATGCATTATATAGACAGCTAACAGAAAACTTAGAAAAATGTTTCTTTCCAATTTATATATTGTGGTTACTCTTCATGATGATCCATGCCCTTTGGCCCGCACATTAGTGGCAACCCTGGGTTTCCTGGCAGATGCGTGCTGCTTCTCATCGCTACCCTGGCGACGCGCGGAGTCTTCATCATAGAACAGCCATCATCGTCATTGATCATGATGCACACTCGACTGGTGTGGTTCCAGGATTGGATGGAACAACATGCCATGCGGGATCCTGGGCATTCAATTAAACATGAAGAGGTTGCTGAAACTCGTACCACCCAATCATATATGTTAAACCAATACAATGAACCTGGATAATTTTGAGATTGCCTTGTTGATGGGTATGCCTATACATGTTGTGTTACCATGTGTTGTATGTTGTATTCATCCCAAGGCTACACTTCTTGACTGAATGGTCGTACAATTTTTGAGGGAAACCAGAGTGAAACATGTGTATTGTTGTTTGTTTTTGGCGTAGTTCTTGTTGAGATTCTTCGAGACCATTGTGGCAACTGAGTTGTGGAAACAAGTGTTCTGGATGCGGGCCTTTCTACATCCCACACCGAAGAGATCAATGCTCTTTTCGAATTCACCATCGATTGGTCTATTCTCACTGGGTGCTAGAATGAAGAAGTACGAGTTGGCCACTGAGATCAAAACCACTGATACGCACGTTGACAAAACGGGAAAGGAGTGGTTCAAAGGAAACAATGAGTTGAAAAAAACACAGAGCCTTGTCTATATACTTCATCACATTCCCCACATGCATTGCCAGCACATTCCATATATCAAATATTTGATAAATAATATCAAGAGGATCATCCTACTCATAGGACCTGGTAATGCATATGGGTGAATGCTAAATTTTTGTGGACAACATTTTTTGTGTTTCAGTATTGATCTTTATGATTTGTTTCTGCCATGTTTTCGGCAGACCATCGGTACCCTGGATGTGACCTGGTTGGGCTTTATGGTGGGAACCCATGGCAACAAACCAAATAATGAAAGGGCTATGGCTTGATTTTGGGGTTGCATGCTGGGCTATGTTCCAACATAAGGCCATTATCACAGGCTGTACGCTGGAACTTCAGGTATGACCGACTGAGATTCCCAGCCTGAGCTTGTCACCGGTTGCCCAGGTTGTACACTTGGCGGTACTGTAGATTCATCCTGGAGGCCCACGACATCTCCAAAGCCGAAAACCGTGATCCGATGCCACAGGTGTGCTGGGCAGGGTTTGGGATGTTTATTTGGGGAAACCTGATACTCAATTACCAAAGAATATGTGGTTCTTGATGTTCTTGGATCCAATTCTGCCAAAGCTTCAGCCCGTCCCAAGTTGGAGCCAAGACCACCATCAACTTTGGTAAAGGCCATTGTTAGGCTCCAGTGGAGGACTATACTTCATTAATTGATTATCACCACCATTCACATTGACTGTTTGTGGTATCCCAACCACTTACCACCTTGCTCTAACATCTTGCTATTCTTCTTACGGGAATTTATGTTTTCAATTCCGATGTATAAGAACAAAAAATAATTAATCACTAATGGCTTGGTAGTTGACCAGTTTAGGGTCCATGTTAGCAATTGTTCGTTGGCCAGCTCAAAGAAATTTGGCTATGTGTTTTACATTTGGCTATATATTAGCCCTGGTCTTTCTGCCATGGCATATTTGCCAGGTGGATGAATTCTCTGAGATCAAGGCTATGTACGATGGCCTTGGGTGGGATGACCTTTGGGAGGATGCAGCTGCCACTAGCATCATCAAATACCTGAGGGGTAGTAAACTGCTGGTCATACCAGCAGGCTGGCGACCATTCTTGCCGGCTGAGCTGTAAAGGCAAAGGACTTGATTATATATAGATCTTGGACATGAAGTACCATCCTGGACACTAAGCCTGGATAATGTGGGTGAGTTAAATGACTTGCAAAAGAAAGAACCAATTTTGATGGGTAATGCGATTCTACCACCATTGAAATTTCAATGCCACTGTTGAAAATTCAAATTACACCGGCATAGACCCCAGATAGCAGATACATTCACACATGAAGCAAGAGAGCATCAAGGGAGATGAACCATGAGCAGCGGCAGAGCAGCGGCAACCAAAGCGGCAACCCAGAGCCACATAAGGCCAGACAAGAGAATCAAAGGGAGACAAGAAAAAACAAAGGGAGACAAAAGGGAGAAAAAGAAAGGCCAAGGGAGCAAACATGAAGGGAGATAAGCATGAGCAGCGGTACACCAGCGGCAACCAAAGCGGTAACCCAGAGCCACATAAGGCCACACAAGAGAATCAAAGGGAGACAAAAAGAGACAAAGCGAGACGAAGGGAGACAAAGGGAGAGAAGAGAGGCCAAGGGAGCAAGCATGAAGGAAAACAAGCAGGAGCAGCGGCAGAGCAGCGGCAACAAAAGCGGCAATCCAGAGCCACATCAGGCCAGACAAGAGAGACAAAGGGAGACAAGAGGCGGCCACGAAAGCAAACATGAAGGGAGACAAACATGAGCAGCGGCAGAGCAGCGGCAACCAAAGCGGCAATCCAGAGCCACATAGAGAGCAAACATGAAGGGAGACAAGCAGGAGCAGCGGCAGAGCAGCGGCAACCAAAGCGGCAATCCAGAGCCACATAGAGAGCAAACATGACGGGAGAAAAGCAGGAGCAGCGGCAGAGCAGCGGCAACCAAAGCGGCAATCCAGAGCCACATAGAGAGCAAACATGAAGGGAGACAAGCAGGAGCAGCGGCAGAGCAGCGGCCAAAAAAGCGAAAATCCATGTCCCTACCTTAGAGAAGTAAAGACCCCTCATAGCTTCGCTATCTGGGGAAAAACCAGTGTGAATTACTATTTTGCCATTTTGGCCGCTCATTGTTTTTGTCGTTAAATCCTTATTTCAAAGAAGTCGTTTAGGTTTCGATCTGTTTGTTTGTTCCTTCTAATTTTGCAAGAAACATTTCATGCGGCTGCTGAGTCAAATGAACAAAAATGAATTGTTTTTGTTGCGGGCATCATCTCATGCATTTTAAATCATTTCACGCCAACCATTTCATATCATGTGTATGAAATCATGTCAGGCACATGAAACCATTTATATAATGTTTGTAAGCACGTCCGTATCAAGTTTTCGGAAAGAATCTTAATAAAAAAGTGACCTTGCCATGCCGGCCTGTCAACTCATAAGGTATTGCGATGGTATGCAATGGTCATCATGCAATCAAGGTTGTTCCTTTTATGTTTTAGTTTGGCTTTCCATTCATATATTGTGTTTGTTTGGACTTCTTGTTTCCGTGGTGTCAATTGATTTAGCAAATGTCACACCAGTGTAGCTTCAAAGAAAAAAACAGGATTATTTCATGCATAGCAAATCATTTCATGCAAAAAAAATCATATCATGCGCATGATATCATTTCATGTGCATGAAAACATATTATGTACGCCAATAGTTTTATTAACAGTTTGGTGTAAAATTCCTGATGGGATTCCTATTTTGCCTTCGAGCGCCGTTGTCCTACTTTTTTTTGCCGCATCAGCTCATAGATTTGAACGGTTTCATTTGTTTTTCTCGATTTCATCGAATTTTTACGCGACAGCCTTGTTTTTTTGCATTTTTTTCCCCTGTCGTCTGTCAAAGTTTTCAAGTCGTGGCATCTCCCTTTGTGTTTTGTTTCTTCACTAACGCAGTTTGTTCTCTGGCAACGTTTGCGCCAAATCGTAAGGTCATCGTATTTCACTTCGTGTTTTTCTTTTCGTTTTTGATAAAATGAGTTTAGAGTTTTGCTGGTTCCATTTGATTTACTAAGTTTTGTCCAAATTGTGACAACGGCCTCAGATTTTGCGATTCGTTCTGTTTTTCAACCGTTCTTGGCAACACCTTGACAAACAAAAATCTGAATGTTCAAGTCCTAGCACCCTTTCCAGAAACAAAAAATTGTCGCAATTTATTGCACCGTTCACTTTTTCATTTTCGTCACAACATTAGTTCATGAATTTTTATGGTTCCATATGCTTTACTGAGTTTCATCGATCTTCTGCGCCACAGCCTTCAAATTTTGCGTTTTCCTGGTCTTATCGCCCGTCAAATTTTTACAAGTCATGGCAGATCCCTTTGTGTTTTGTTTCTTCAAAAATTGCAATTCAATCTCTGTCAACATCTGTTAAAAATCTGAAGGTCATATTACTTCACTGTGTTGTTTTTCTTCTGCAACTGTTTCTGGCTAAATGAATTTATAACCTTTGACAGTTCCATTTGGTTTACTCAGCTTCGTCCAAATTATGCACGACAGCTTTGAGATCTTGAAATTGGTTTCGTCTTTCGACTGGTTGAATGATGAAATCGTAGCACACCTTTTTTGTGACTTTTTGGTGACGCTGTAATTGGTTCTTTGGCAACGCTTTCCAAAAACAAGTGTCTGAACGTTCAAGTCGTAAGACGCCACCTTCAGATTTTGCGTTTTCCTGGTCTTGTCGCCCGTCAAATTTTTACAAGTCATGGCACGTCCATTTGTGTTTTGCTTTTTCAAAATTGCAATTCAATCTTTGTCAACATCTGTTAAAGATCTGAAAGTCATAGTACTTCAATGCGTTGCTTTTCTTCTGCAACTGTTTCTGGCTAAATGAATTTATAACCTTTGACGGTTCCATTTGGTTTACTCAGTTTCGTCCAAATTATGTACGACGGCTTTGAGATCTTGAAATTCCCTTCGTCTTTCGACTGGTTGAATGTTGAAATCGTAGCAAGCCACTTTTGTGATATTTTTGGTAACTGCGTAATTTGTTCTTTGGCAACGCTTTCCAAAAACAAGTGTCTAAACGTTCGAGTCGTAGGACGCCACGTTCAGATTTTGCGTTTTCCTGGCTTTGTTGCCCGTCGAATTTTTACAAGTCATGGCACGTCCATTTGTGTTTTGCTTTTTCAAAATTGCAATTCAATCTTTGTCAACTTCTGTTAAAAATCTGAAAGTCATAGTACTTCAATGCGTTGTTTTTTTCTGCAACTGTTTCTGGCTAAATTAATTTATAACTTTTGCCAGTTCCATTTGGTTTACTCAGTTTCGTCCAAATTATGTACGACGGCTTTGAGATCTTGACATTCGCTTCGTCTTTCGATTGGTTGAATGTTGAAATCGTAGCACGCCACTTTTGTGATATTTTTGGTAACTGCGTAATTTGTTCTTTGGCAACGGTTTCCAAAAACAAGTGTCTGAACGTTGAGTCGTAGGACGCCACCTTCAGATTTTGCGTTTTCCTGGCCTTGTCGCCCGTCAAATTTTGACAAGTCATGGCACGTCCCTTTGTGTTTTGCTTCTTCAACAATGCAAGTCAATCTCTGTCTACATCTGTTAAAATTTTGAGAAAGTCATAGTACTTCAATGCGTTGTTTTTCTTTGGCAATTGTGTCTGGCGAAATTAATTTATAATTTTTGACAATTCCATTTGGTTTACTCAGTTTCGTCCAAATTATGTACGACGGCTTTGAGATCTTGAAATTCCCTTCGTCTTTCGACTGGTTGAATGTTGAAATCGTAGCAAGCCACTTTTGTGATATTTTTGGTAACTGCGTAATTTGTTCTTTGGCAACGCTTTCCAAAAACAAGTGTCTGAACGTTGAGTCGTAAGACGCCACCTTCAGATTTTGCGTTTTCCTGGCCTTGTCGCCCGTCAAATTTTGACAAGTCATGGCACGTCCCTTTGTGTTTTGCTTCTTCAACAATGCAAGTCAATCTCTGTCTACATCTGTTAAAATTTTGAAAGTCATAGTACTTCAATGCGTTGTTTTTCTTTGGCAATTGTGTCTGGCGAAATTAATTTATAATTTTTGACAATTCCATTTGGTTTACTCAGTTTCGTCCAAATTATGTGCGACAGCTTTGCGATCTTGGAATTGGTTTCGTCCTTCGACTGGTTGAATGCTAAAATCGTAGCACGCCTTTTTTGTGATTTTTTGGCGACGCTGCAATTTGTTTTTTGGCAACGCTTTCCAAAAACAAGTGTCTGAACGTTCGAATCGTAGGACGCCACCTTCAGATTTTGCGTTTTCCTGGCCTTGTCACCCGTCGAATTTTTACAAGTCATGGCACGTCCCTTTGTGTTTTGAAATCTTGGAATTTGGCTTCGTCTTTCGACTGGTTGAATGTTGAAATCGTAGCACACGACTTTGTAATTTTTTGGCGACGCTGTAATTTGTTCTGTACTTTGTTCTTTGGCAACGCTTTCCAAAAACAAGTGTCTGAACGTTCGAATCGTAGGACGCCACCTTCAGATTTTGCGTTTTCCTGGCCTTGTCGCCCGTCGAATTTTTAGAAGTCATGGCACGTCCCTTTGTGTTTTTAGAAATCTTGGAATTTGGTTTCGTCTTTCGACTGGTTGAATGTTGAAATCGTAGCACACCACTTTTGTGATATTTTTGGTAACTGCGTAATTTGTTCTTTGGCAACGCTTTCCAAAAACAAGTGTCTGAACGTTCGAGTCGTAGGACGCCACCTTCAGATTTTGCGTTTTCCTAGCCTTGTCGCCCGTCGAATTTTTACAAGTCATGGCACGTCCCTTTGTGTTTTGCTTCTTCAACAATGCAAGTCAATCTCTGTCAACATCTGTTAAAGATCTGAAAGTCATAGTACTTCAATGCGTTGTTTTTCTTTGGCAATTGTTTCTGGCTAAATTAATTTATAACTTTTGCCGGTTCCATTTGGTTTACTCAGTTTCGTCCAAATTATGTGCGACAGCTTTGAGATCTTCAAATTCCCTTCGTCTTTCCATTGTCTGAATGTTGAAATCATAGCACGCCACTTTCGTGATATTTTTGGCGACTGCGTATTTCGTTCTTTGGCGACGCTTTCCAGAAACAAAAATATGTAGTATTCAATTAGGACATTTCACTTCTTTTTATGTCACAAAATGCGTTCATAATTTCTGACGATTCCATTTGCTTTAGTGAGTTTTATCGACATGCGGCGCCGCCGCTTTCAATTTGTAATGCGTTTTTGATTCTTTGCGTTTTTTTCGATCGATGGCACATGCCTTTGTGTTTTTGTGTTTCGACAACGCAATTTGTTTTCGGGCAATGCTCGTCCAAAATTTAAAGGTTATAATATTTCACTACGCCGTCTTACTTTACAGTTTTTCGGACAAATTTTTTCCAAAATTTGTGACGGTTCCATTGGATTTACTGCGATTGCCCAGAATTGTGCCTGACAATCTTCAGATCTTGAAATTCGTTTGGTCTTTCCACTGTCTGAGTGTTTGAGTGCTACCATGCCACTTTTAATGTTTAGTTTGTTCTTTGTCAACGCTTTTCCCACAAGAGATAATTACACTATTTGATGATGTTGCCGTGATTGTTCATTTTTAGTCCTGATTTTTTCCATTTCGTCTCTTTGTTCGCCTGCCAATATTTTCAAACCGTAACATGTCATTTCCTGATTTCGTCTTTCAACAACGTAATTTCTTCTCTGGCAACGAATTTTTGTACCGTCCTGCCCCCCCCTTGTATCCTTGTCTTCGACAACCTCCGAAAATAGTGAAACATATTCAAGTAAACCAAGCGCCCACACAGAGAAACACAAGGTAGAAGACTAAATGAATACAACACTGGATCCATGTCGTGAAGAGTGATCAAAACAAAGGAAATCATCGTAAACAAAAAACGATATCCATGTTGTACAACAATATCAGAGCAAAGGATAAACACAGCAAAGACAAAGCGCAGAAAACAACAATATCAGATAAACACGAAAAACAACCGTAAAAAGAAGGGCAAATCGATGTTAAGACAAGATCCCAGAGCACCGAAAACAACAACACCAAGAGACAGCAACCTAGTTCAAAATCATATTTTGGCCGGAACCCATGGTTGGTAAAATATGTTTGCAAATCACGCACAATTTGTGAAAAATACAGCCACACATGTTCACAAAGAGTTGGTCTGGTTTCAATCCACCATTCCAAGACAGAACCATTTTTTCACACCACAGATTTCCATTGTTGTGTTTTCAGCTGGCAGCGTTTGCCATCTATGTTCATCTTCCTGCCGTTAGTTAGTCCAATTTGCCATCCTGAATCTGCTGCAAACGCGTGGCTAAATTAATTCTTGTATCGGTCACGAAACGCACGCAGATCAAGCGGCAATCCAGAGCCACATAGAGAGCAAACATGAAAGGAGACAAGCAGGAGCAGAGGCAGAGCAGCGGCAACCAAAGCGGCAATCCAGAGCCACATAGAGAGCAAACATGAAGGGAGACAAGCAGGAGCAGCGGCTGAGCAGCTGCAACCAAAGCGGCCATCCAGAGCCTCATAGAGAGCAAACATGAAGGGAGACAAGCAAGAGCAGCGGCAGAGCAGCGGCAACCAAAGCGGCAATCCAGAGCCACCTAGAGAGCAAACACGAAAGGAGACAAGCAGGAGCAGCGGCAGAGCAGCGGCAGAGCAGCGGCAACCAAAGCGGCAATCCAGAGCCACCTAGAGAGCAAACACGAAAGGAGACAAGCAGGAGCAGCGGCAGAGCAGCGGCAGAGCAGCGGCAACCAAAGCGGCAATCCAGAGCCACCTAGAGAGCAAACACGAAAGGAGACAAGCAGGAGCAGCGGCAGAGCAGCGGCAGAGCAGCGGCAACCAAAGCGGCAATCCAGAGCCACCTAGAGAGCAAACACGAAAGGAGACAAGCAGGAGCAGCGGCAGAGCAGCGGCAGAGCAGCGGCAACCAAAGCGGCAATCCAGAGCCACCTAGAGAGCAAACACGAAAGGAGACAAGCAGGAGCAGCGGCAGAGCAGCGGCAGAGCAGCGGCAACCAAAGCGGCAATCCAGAGCCACCTAGAGAGCAAACACGAAAGGAGACAAGCAGGAGCAGCGGCAGAGCAGCGGCAGAGCAGCGGCAACCAAAGCGGCAATCCAGAGCCACCTAGAGAGCAAACACGAAAGGAGACAAGCAGGAGCAGCGGCAGAGCAGCGGCAGAGCAGCGGCAACCAAAGCGGCAATCCAGAGCCACCTAGAGAGCAAACACGAAAGGAGACAAGCAGGAGCAGCGGCAGAGCAGCGGCAGAGCAGCGGCAACCAAAGCGGCAATCCAGAGCCACCTAGAGAGCAAACACGAAAGGAGACAAGCAGGAGCAGCGGCAGAGCAGCGGCAGAGCAGCGGCAACCAAAGCGGCAATCCAGAGCCACCTAGAGAGCAAACACGAAAGGAGACAAGCAGGAGCAGCGGCAGAGCAGCGGCAGAGCAGCGGCAACCAAAGCGGCAATCCAGAGCCACCTAGAGAGCAAACACGAAAGGAGACAAGCAGGAGCAGCGGCAGAGCAGCGGCAGAGCAGCGGCAACCAAAGCGGCAATCCAGAGCCACCTAGAGAGCAAACACGAAAGGAGACAAGCAGGAGCAGCGGCAGAGCAGCGGCAGAGCAGCGGCAACCAAAGCGGCAATCCAGAGCCACCTAGAGAGCAAACACGAAAGGAGACAAGCAGGAGCAGCGGCAGAGCAGCGGCAGAGCAGCGGCAACCAAAGCGGCAATCCAGAGCCACCTAGAGAGCAAACACGAAAGGAGACAAGCAGGAGCAGCGGCAGAGCAGCGGCAGAGCAGCGGCAACCAAAGCGGCAATCCAGAGCCACCTAGAGAGCAAACACGAAAGGAGACAAGCAGGAGCAGCGGCAGAGCAGCGGCAGAGCAGCGGCAACCAAAGCGGCAATCCAGAGCCACCTAGAGAGCAAACACGAAAGGAGACAAGCAGGAGCAGCGGCAGAGCAGCGGCAGAGCAGCGGCCAAAAAAGCGAAAATCCATGCCCCTACCTTAGAGAAGTAAGAACCCCTCATAGCTTCGCTATCTGGGGAAAAATCTTTTTTTTGGCGAAAAGCACTTTTTTTGTTTTGGACACCTGTCCAGGCCGTCCAAAGGATGGAAAAAGCCGCCCAAAGGATGGAAAAAGCCGTCCAGACCGGACCCGTCCGAAGCAAAAGGATCTTTTTTGTTAAAACGAACTTTTTTTGGGTTTTTGGAGGGTCCGACCGGGCGTCCGGCCGGCCGTCCGTCCGGGCGTCCAACTGTCCGTCCAGGTGCCCCCATGAACCACCCAGGGGCCAATCCTTTTGCTTGCCCATGTAACCACCACGAGAAGCTTGGGGATGCCATAGCTCTTGCCTGGACAGGTGCAAAGCCAATCCCAACTAGGACCAAATCCCTTTAGGAACAATATGGCAGATCACCGAATTCCAAGAAGCAATTTTTGGGTTTGGTCTTTGTATATGCAAATCCGTTTTTGGTTAAGGTATCAGGATATTGTATCAAATGATGTAGCCTTCAGTCAGGCTATTCACCAGCGACAACATCTCTTACGGTTTGGTTGTTTGTTTCGCTTCTGGGGCTAACAACATTAAGACTTTGTTCATTTGATGTCAATGGATCAATGTCTCTCAACCATGATCGAAACATTTGTGGGTATGAAAAGGAATCTAGGAAGCAAACACTGAATAGCACACGCAAAACCCTCAACAAAAAACCTTCAACAAAAGACACTTTTGTTGAGGGTTTGTTTGTTTCGCTTCTGGGGCTAACAACATCAAGACTTTCTTCATTTGAAGTCAATGGATCAATGTCTCTCAACCATGATCGAAACATTTGTGGGTATATGAAAAGGAAATCTAGGAAGCAAACATAAGCAAACACTGAATAGCACACTAAACCCTCAACAAAAAACCCTCTTTTACCGAGACAAAACACAACTAAAAGTTGGTTCTTCTCAGATCTCAGCCATCATATGTTATACAGTACCTCACGTGCATACGCCACTGCAACCATTAAGCTTCAGGTCACTCATGCAGAACTTCCCAGTACATCCTGGAACCAGGCAGTCAGGTTCATTCCTCAAGAACAATCATTGATAAGAAGGAAATGATAGCATTGAAGAATCATATCTATCAGGTGGCCCAGTAAGTCAGCTCAACCGGCTAGATGCACCGGTTTGCGCGCAACGGCGAAACGTTTGCGTTCTCTGGCTCCAGTCCTTTGGGATGCTGACTGTGAAGATAATCCCGCTGATATGTTTCACACTCGTGAAAAGAAAGTATGTCACAAACTCAAAGACCTAGAAGAGGAGAACGCATCCCTTGTGCAACAGTTGGCGAATCTACAGCAACAAATGTCTGCGCTCTCCCAACCATTGCCCTGCAGGCATTCTCGCTCTGAGCTTTTGCAAATGTGGCCCAGACAAACGTGGATTGCTAATCTCAGGGAGGATGTGGTGGTACAACCCCGGCTATGGCAGGAGATTCTTCCAGAATTGGAAGAAACCAACAACTGTAGTGAAAGGATTTTGTTTGACTCGTGCAAGTCTCCAAAAGCTACTGCGAGTTCTATTCTTTCCCATGCTGAGCAGCGCATTCATAGCCTGTCCCGAAAACACCCGGCTGTTTTCAAAGTGGGGATATCATCAAACCCAGTGAGGAGATGGAACCATTCTGTGTATGGGTATGCTTGGGACAAAAAGGAATGCTGGCTTGGGATGAAGATAGTGGCAGCATGCGAGACATCCCTTAGCTGCGCTTTTCTTGAAAGCGCTTTAATTCAACTTTTTCAGAACAGACCGGGATGTCGGAATGACCGTCCCGGCGGAGAATCACCGTCTGCTGATGAGGGGCCACACTTCACGTACATTGTATACAACATTCTTTTGCCCCCAAAGCGACCAATCAGGGTGATTTCCAGATAATTAGCTTACCAAGATGACCCTTTGAGCTCGATCCAGCTTGGGCAAAAATGAGCTGTTTTATTTTTTGAGACAGTGTGCAAATGATTTTTTTCCCTGGATCATGAAGCTATTGAACGCAGCGGTCCGTAGGGGAAACAATTTGATCCATTCAAGAAAACATAGGGATCATGCGCTGAAACATCCATGCGTGGCAACAATCGAACCATGTTGCTTTCGTTTTGCTCGGCTCAGAGCTGTTGCGACCGCTCGCTTTGTTGGTGATTGGTTCGTCCATGACTGAGAAATTACTCTCCCAGACCTTTAGCTCCAGCAGCCTCTTGGAGGGGGCAACGCAATTGAAACACCAACAAGTCAAAATGGAACCTGAGCAAGATACTGAAGCCATGGAAGCTGAGTTGAAGGACCGGTTTTACTTCTTACAACGTGGGTCACCTTTCCTATGGTAGAAATCTCACACACCTACCCAATTCCCCCATAGTTCTCAACCATCGCACTTGCCAGGAGTTGAAAGCCCGTCGAGATGGGCCTATGAAGTCCAAGTCAACCAATGCAGCATTGGTCCATGCTGAACCTACATCGAATGCTCGGCCGACCGAAACATCTACAACTACCCCGAACAAGGTATTGAAGAAATGTCGCGTAGATCATGATCAGGAAGAGGGGACCCCAAAACGTCGGCTGTATGATACCCAGGATTATTCCCCGGAACCACCATGCAGTCCCACGGTACAGCAGGAGCCCCTGCCTGAAACGGTGCCAGCTGACCTTGCAGCGGCTGTCAGTCCTGGGCAAACGGGTGAAACGGGTGACATGCCAGAAGAGGTTGAAAGGTTGAAGAGCGCCAACCAAGAGCTTCTCAACCAGAAAATTGCGTTGGAACTGGAGGTTGAAATTTTGCGGGTTCAACTGCGGGACCTCAAAATGCAACCAATGGGACAAGGCGAGGTACCACCAGAAGCGGAGCAAACACTCCCAGCCAGTGATGAAGCAGCCCGAAAACGACTTGCACGGCTGTGTGCTCGTAACAGTCAAGGGAATCATGGCACAGAATTTATCTTGGTTTGCCAAGACTGAACTTTCATCCTTTTTTGGTGGTTTTCATTGGGTATAGCAAACCCCCGGTTGGCTGGGTAAATCCTTGGGGTTTGGCTGGGTAAATTATTTTGGGAAATGGTCTGGGTAATGGAGCTGAATACCACCAAGCCAACTCAATATTTCACATGCTTTGTTGGGGAAACCTTGAGGGCTGCGATAATTTTGAATTCTTCATTTATTGAACATGTTATCCTATATAAGCTTTTTGTGTGCATCTGGTTGGCGATCCACAAACTTATCGAATTTTACCCACTAAGGAATTTACAAGTGCCTGAAGAGATCCACAATGAATGGAAACAAGGAGGTGCCAGTCGCACCCGCCTTCAAGAATTGTTTGCCTCCCTCAACTTTGACAAGGCACGGGAATCTCTATGTATGGTTTGAGCGTTGAAAATTTCAGGGTCCTACCGAGTCCTACCCATTGATAGTCTGATCCAGGCAGCATTCGTCAAGCAGGTCACCATGGAAACGGAGAGCCGCCAGAGTGTCAAAGTGAAAGTCAAGGCCCAATGGGCCACGGAGGACAAAATAAGGGATGTATTACACATCAACCCGAAACTTGACTTCTATTCTTTGCTTCATTTCCAACCAATGTGTTTTGTTGGGTTTATGTTTCCTTCACTTTGCCTAAGGAACCGCATCAAGGCAATCAAGGAATTTTGTGAGAAGCGGGCAGATCATACAAAGCACCTTGACTAACTATAATTTAATGTTTCTCTGAACTCGTACTGCTGTTTTCTTCGCATTTTGGGGACAGTTTGCCAACCATTCTACAAAACCCAGGTGGGATAAGTACGAGTCCAAGACCATGTTCATTGGGTTGAGGAAGAGGTGGAGGCGGAGTGGGAATCAAGCAAGAGCAAAACGTACCGTGAGAGAACCCAGTATGAGACCCAGACCGATCCAGCTGATGCCCTGGCTGATCACGATGCGCCGCTGGCCTTGTCCATGGGGATGTCCGCAACCCCGCATCAGGCCCGGAAACGGGTGGCTATCTAGGCTATGCATTTGATCAATGAAACCTTTCTTGAACAAATTTATGCTATTTGACCATCATGACCAATTATTCTTTCGCCGCTGTTTCTTGATGAGGGCTTCCTGGCCAACATGGTGGCGAAGAGCCCGGGGGACCTACACCCACCCAGCAGCAAGTCTTGCCACAAGTTCAGAAGAACCAGAAAGCCTCCACTGTGATCCTGCGATACATCGATGGATTGACTAAACGGATTCAAAAAATCACCGAGCCTTGCTATTTGCTTTCAGTTGGGGAATCGATCGTGGTAATTAGTCACTAGCCTGTCTTGACTGCCAATAGATCCTGTTGTAGCCAGTCTCTAGCCACCATGGTCCCAGGAAACGAAGGCCAAGTATGAGGCTATCCCGGTGGACGACAGGAATGAAACCCACAAAGCGTTGCATCGCTGAATTATGCTGGTTGCAAACATCACCGGAATATTTTCCATATCGACAAAACAAATAATTAATGCATCGAGTATATATACATATGCACATCACATGTATAGTGTTTCTTCTTCTTTTCTCTCCGGGCTTTGTTTAACGTATTTTTTCTTGGGGCTCACCCTCACCTGTACCTTTGTTTCCCTCAGGTTCATCGAAAAGCTGAATCAGTCCATTGGGCATTGGGAACTTGGAGACCAAGCAGACCAACATCAACGATGTGTATGCTTGCGGGGCGGTTGAAGGTTACACCCAGGAGTACCTTTCATGCAACAAGCATTGAGGACCATCGCAAAGATGTTTTCGAGTAAGCCAATCCATTTAATCAAATGCATCCGGCATCATCCGGTCGTTTCTGATACTCTTATTGATGTGGTTGGGGGATATTGCTTGGCGCAAACCTGTGTGATTGGTCATTGGCTTTTGAGCGATGCCCACCAACAGGCAAGAGACAAAGCTGATGGCAATCTACAAGGACTGCATGAAGATGTGCGAGCCTTGTTAACCTCCCATCATCCAAGAGTATGGCTATCCCAAATTCAGTGTAAATCATTAGTGGATTCCTTCTTTGAAACCGTGATGTGTACTAAGGGCGCAAGAATCTCTGACGCTAGAAGCCCGTGCAAAACCGATCCCAATTCCAAAGGCCAAGAGTGCTGCTGCCAAACCAGCAGCAAAGGCCAAAGTGAAGGCCAAGGCAAAAGCCAGCGCTAACCCTCCAGATGACCCGCAGCCAAAGGCTAAAGCATCTAGTAAAGCAGCTGCCAAGCGGGCAGCCAAGTAACAGCGCATGATTACTTTTGAGCACTTTCACTGGGAAAATCAAATTTTTATAGGTTCATTACTTTCGTAGATGAATTCCTACACTGCCAGACTTAAAAATCCAAATTATTAGCAGTCCAGGACTGGATCAAGAAACTGCTTCGGGCTATGCGGACACCCTAGTGAAAGAATGCAAGCGTTCATGGAATAATTCCATGGTTTTTGAGCGTGCCAACCCCACAACGCACTGGCATGTCGCAAGTGCTACCGTGGATGATCTATCGTGCCACATGGATCGGGAAAAATGCGCTAGCATCGTGTACTGCGCAGCATTTGCGAACAATGGGTATATGGGTCAAAAAAATATGGAGTCCAGGTTTCAACAAAAAGTCAACACACCAGCCGTTGCTATATCTTGGTTTTGAATATCCAAATTTGACCCATATACTAAATACAAGTTCAGTGGTCCAGCTTTGGCAATTGAATGGCCAGGTCAACCGAAACCGGGCATCATGCTCAAGAATTTGGCCCTGGGATTGGCTGATGGAGTGACTTGACATGATCAAGAAGCATAACATCCATTCTAAACTATGCAAACTTGATTGCTATACTATTTGGGGTGGGGCCTCATGCCTTCCGCATAATTCGGCACACTCTGAAGATATCCCAAGCCAAGGCTTCGGCCTCGAGATTGAAGCGCTTCGCTCATAGTGCCATCGAGGAAGCCAATGCTGAGGGCACCTACCAGGTCAGTGCTGCAATCAAGAAAGCTGGGAACATGACCCGAGATAATCTCAAAAATGCAGAACGGGATTTACATGTCCTGTTTGGAAAATACTAACTGACTGTCCCGGTGTCCCTTTCTGCTTTGAAATGTGGTCTTTACCACATCCACTTCATTTCGATTTGGTCCTGGTTCAATTTTTTGATGGCAGATTATTCACAATTGCTCTTGGGTGGTTTTCAGTGGGAAGATCCCTTGGCTGCACTGCTGCTACGGTCGTTCTGGCAACAGTACCCTCTTTCGCATTCTCAAAGCGGTTTACGGATTATTACATGCTCCTAGAAAATGGTGGGAGAAATTGGCTTCGGTTCTTGAACAACAAGGTTGGTTGCGTTCTCGGTTGGAACCCTGTGTTTGGCGGCTGTTTGATAGTGATCAACGGTTGTGTGGTATTATTGGTGGTCATGTGGATGATTTGCTGTGTTGCGGTAGTTCGGATTTTTATCAACAAAAGATTTCAGAACTGCGTCAATCCTTTCCGTTCGGGAGCTGGAAAAGCTGTATGCAGGAAGCTGTTTCCTTTTGCGGATGTGAAATTTCACAGTTGCCGGATTATTCCATTGAAGTCAATCAAGAGAAGTATGCGGATTCTCTCAGTAAAATCAATCTAGGTAAAGAAAGAAAAGGTCAGAAAGAAAGCCTACTGAATGAAGGGGAAAGGAAGCAGTATCGTGCGGTGCTCGGTGCGCTATCTTGGAGAGCTACTCAGTCAGCACCCTGGTTGAGTGCTTCAGTGTCCTACTTACAAGGTTGCTTCAAAGAAGCCCGGGTCAAGGATGCTTTGGAAGCTAATAAACTCATAAGGGCTCAACAGCAGTACAACTCCACTCCTCTGAAGTTCATGTCGAATGTTGCGGATCCCATTTTGGTTACTTTCCATGATGCGTCCTGGGGAGTAGAAGAGATGGATCTAGTCAAGGGGGAATGGTTACTGTTCTCACGAGTGAAAAAGTTCTTCATGGACATGCTGCCCCATTTTCTCCAATTTCATGGCAATCACGAAGACTACCAAGAGTTTGCAGAAGTTCGACATCAGCCGAGGTACAGATGGCAAGCTCAGCCATCGATTCACACGAGTTTGCAAAACAAATGTTTCTTGAATGGTTGAACCCCAAAACGATTCCGGTTGAGTTTTTGGATGAAGCGCTTCGAGGAATGAAATCAATCATTGTTACTGATTCGAAGAACATGTATGATTCTATTAATCGTATTGAGTCATGTGGTTTGCAATTGGAAGAAAAGCGGTTATCTATTGAGATTTTGTCTTTCCGTGAACGATTGCATGCTGCTGGTATTACTTGTAGATGGGTTGATGCTGATCAACAATTAGCGGATAATCTCTCGAAGGCGTTCTTGTATGAAGGTATGTTGAAGGTGTTTCAACGATTTGAAATTTCTTTGTTCTTTGATCCGAGCTTCACTTCGGCCAAGAAAAAGAGAGCTCTTAAACAAACGCCATCCTGGCTTCTCCGTAAGCCCAAGTTTTCAGAAGACTCATGTTCGAGCAAAGAAAGTTTTTGAGCGGTGTAAAGTTAAAGCTGAATTGCTCTCCATGTCATCCGATGGCAGTTCATGTGGCTCAATGCCCATGTGATCTACGGTTGCCCCTGTGTCAAAAAGACTTGCCATAGCGCTTTCGCTTGTGGGTGCTGCTCCAGGTTTAGCGGTTCCTATCGGTGTTGAATTGCTGTGGTGACAACTTCAATTCTTGGATTCGGACCCAATCTGACTTTCAACAAGTTAGGTTTCGACTACGACCAGTGTCGGGTAGCATCAGCTACTTTTCAACCATGGCCCCTTCATAAACCGACATGGTCTCCCATGCATAGCCGTATGTGGACCAAAGAATGTCCAAACATGGCTCAACAATACCCAAGATGGCTCCTGCACACCTGTATATGGGCCACACACGGTCCCAACAGGCCCAACATGGCCCTTTCATGACCCAACAAGAAATTACGCTCTCGTGCGAGACAAACTTCCATTTTTGACCAAAAACCCGCCATCATGGCGCAAGATAGCCCCTTAATGCTCTTACATGGTCCCAACAAGGGCCTGATTCTCCCAACAGACCCATGCATACCCGTATACGGGTCAAAGACTGTCCCAACATGGCCCAACATGGTCCCTGCATACCCGTATGTTAACCAAACACTGCCCCAATATGGCCCAACATCGTCCCTTCATGGCCCGACCTGGTTTCCTATGCATAGCCGTATGTGGGCCAAAAATGTCCCAACATGGCTCAACAAGCCACAACATGGCTCCTGCATACCCGTATATGGGCCAAACACTGCCCAAACATCGCCCAACGTAGCCCCTTCATGGCCCAACAAGAAACTACGATTTCGTGCAAGTAAAACGTCCATTCTTGACCAAAAAGCCTGCCAGCATGGCGCAACAAAGCCATTTTATGCTCCTACATGGTCCCAACATGGACCTGATTCTCCCAACAAGGCCCATGCATACCCGTATATGGGTCAAAATTATCCCAATATGGGCCTACATGGCCCCTGCATACCCGTATCTGGACCAAGGCTGTCCCAACATGGCCCAACATAGCCCCTTCATAGCCCAACATGGTCTCTCATGCATAGCCGTATGCGGTCCAAAGAATGTCCCAACATGGCTCAACAAGGCCCAACATGGCCTCCTGCATACCTGTATATGACCCACACAGTGTCCCAACATGGCCCTTTCATGGCCCAACATGAAATTACGCTCTCGTGCAAGTCAAACGTCCATTTTTGACCAAAAACCCGCCATCATGGCGCAAAATAACCCCTTAATGCTCCTACATGGTCCCAACAGGGGCCTGATGCTCCCAACCAGACCCATGCATACTCGTATATGGGTCAAAAATTGTCCCAACATGACCCAAAATCACCCCTACATACCCGCTTGTGGACCAAATACTGTCCCAACATGGCCCCACATAGCCCCTTCATGGCCCGACATGGTCTCCCATGCACAACCATATGTGGACCAAAGGATTTCCCAAAAGGCTTAACATGATCCAACATGGTTCCTGCATGCATACCCGTATATGGGCCAAACACTGTCCCAACATCGCCCAACATAGCCCCTTCATGGCCCAACAAGAATTACGCTCTCGTACAAGTAAAACGTCCATTCTTGACCAAAAAGCCTGCCAACATGGCGCAACAAAGCCATTTCATGCTCCTACATGGTCCCAACATGGGCCCGATTCTCCCAACAAGGCCCATGCATACCCGTATATGGGTCAAAATTATCCCAATATGGGCCTACATGGCCCCTGCATACCCGTACCTGGACCAAGGCTGTCCCAACATGGCCCAACATAGCCCCTTCATAGCCCGACATGGTCTCCCATGCATAGCCGTATGCGGTCCAAAGAATGTCCCAACATGGCCCAACAAGGCCCAACATGGCTCCTGCATACCTGTATATGGGCCACACAGTGTCCCAACATGGCCCAACATGGCCCTTTCATGGCCCAACATGAAATTACGCTCTCGTGCAAGTCAAACGTCCATTTTTGACAAAAAACCCGTCATCATGGCGCAAGATAGCCCCTTAATGCTCGTCGTAGTCCCAACAAGGGCCTGATGCTCCAAACAAGGCCCATGCATACTCGTATATGGGTCAAAAACTGTCCCAACATGACCCAAAATGACCTCTACATACCCGCTTGTGAACCAAATACTGTCCCAACATGGCCCCACATAGCCCCTTCATGGCCCGACATGGTCTCCCATGCATAGCCGTATGTGGGCCAAAGAATCTCCCAAAAGGCTCAACATGATCCAACATGGTCCCTGCATACCCGTGTATGGGCAAAACACTGCCCAAACATCACCCAACATAGCCCATTCATGGCCCAACAAAAAATTACGCTCTCGTGCAGGTAAAACGTCCATTCTTGCCCAAAAAGCCTGCCAACATGGCGCAACAGAGCCATTTCATGCTCCTACATGGTCCCAACATGGCCCGATTCTCCCAACAAGGCCCGTGCATATTCGTAAATGGGCCAAAAATGTCCCAACATGGCCCAACATAACCCCTGCATACCCGTATCTGGACCAAACACTGTCCCAACATGGCCCAACATGGCCACTTCATGGCCCGACATGGTCTCCCATGCATAGCCGTATGTGGGCCAAAGAATCTCCCAAAAGGCTCAACATGATCCAACATGGTCCCTGCATGCATACCCGTATATGGGCCAAACACTGTCCCAACATCGCCCAACATAGCCCCTTCATGGCCCAACAAAAATTACGCTCCCCCGCAGGTAAAACACCGATTTTCGACCAAAAAACTTGCCAACATGACGCAAGATAGCCATTTCACGCTCCTACATGGTCCCAACATGGGGACAATTCCTCCAACAAGACCCGTGCATACCCGAATATGGGCCAAACACTGTCCCAACACGGCCCAACATGGTTCCTGCATACCCGTATCTGGACCAAACACTGTCCCAACATGGCCACTTCATGGCCCGACATGGTCTCCCATGCATAGCCGTATGTGGGCCAAAGAATGTCCCAACATGGCTCCACATGGCCCAACATGGCCTCTGGAAACCCGTATACGGGCCAAACACTGTCCCAACATGACCCGACATTGGCCCCTTCATCGCCCGACATGAAATTACGCTCTCCCGCAGGTAAAACGTCGATTTTCGACCAAAAAACCTGCCAACATGACGCAAGATAGCCCCTTCATGCTCCTACATGGTCCCAACATGCGGGCAATTCCTCCAACAAGACCCGCGCATACCCGAATATGGGCCAAACACTGTCCCAACACGGCCCAACATGGTTCCTGCATACCCGTATCTGGACCAAACACTGTCCCAACATGGCCCAACATGGCCTCTGGAAACCCGTATACGGGCCAAATACTGTCCCAACATGACCCGACATGGCCCCTTCATGGCCCGACATGGTCTCCCATGCATAGCCGTATGTGGGCCAAAGAATGTCCCAACATGGCTCCACATGGCCCAACATGGCCTCTGGAAACCCGTATACGGGCCAAATACTGTCCCAACATGACCCGACATGGCCCCTTCATGGCCCGACATGAAATTACGCTCTCCCGCAGGTAAAACGTCGATTTTCGACCAAAAAACCTGCCAACATGACGCAAGATAGCCCCTTCATGCTCCTACATGGTCCCAACATGGGGACAATTCCTCCAACAAGACCCGTGCATACCCGAATATGGGCCAAACACTGTCCCAACACGGCCCAACATGGTTCTTGCATACCCGTATCTGGACCAAACACTGTCCCAACATGGCCCAACATGGCCACTTCATATCCCGACATGGTCTCTCATGTAAAGCCGTATGTGGGCCAAAGAATCTCCCAACATAGCTCAACGTGGCCCAACATGCCTCCTGCAAACCCGTATATGGACGTAGCTCTGATGTTCATGGGCGCCGCAGAGCTGGTCGGCAAACGGAAGAAACAGTTCCTGGGCGAAACACAGCGCGTGGGAACTTGGAGTTGTATGGCTGAGGGGGAAGAAAATGTGGTCAACAATATTTGGTCAATGCGATAACTCCTCGTCAAAACAGCGGCTGATCCCTAACGGTTTAGCCTTTAGTGAATCCACATTAATAAAACACTCCTTTGCCTTATACAGCTGGTGATTTACTGTCAAATAGGATTCATACGGGATCCCACTTCCCATCCACAAAGCCAATGACTCGCTGCAACTGCGGCCGGAAAAAGCGGACAAAAAGTCATGTGCTTACAGATTTGCACAACTTCCTGATTCATCTGCTCCACGAAATCTATCGAGTTTCATGTCAAGCAGAACCAACCGCAAATCAGGGCTCAACCACCCCAAAATCTACATCCTACTAAGTCCTACTAAGAACTTTCAACTGCAAACAATTTGGTCTCCGTTGGTGACCAATGGGTTGGTTTAATCAATACTTGGTTACTACAGTAGCCAACTACTACAGTATGAACACCTATTGAGCATTAGCAATCTACTCGTTGACCACGACGCACCGATCCTCTCGCCACCGCCATCTCAGCGCAAGCTATGATGAGACACGACAAGGCATGATGATGTATGATGAGGTATGATGAAGTATGATGAAGTATGATGAAATTTGATGGGGTATGATGGGGTATGGTGGGGTGGAAACGTACTATTTGTGGAAGGTATTGTGAAACATCACAAGGTATGACGAGGTATGATAAGACATGATGAGGTATGATGAAGCATGATGAAGTATGATGGGGTATGATGGGTTGGAAATGTATTATTTGTTGAAGGTATTGTGAGACATGACAAGGTATGATGAGACATGATGAGGTATGATGAAGTATGATGAAGTATGATGGGGTATGATGGGGTGGAAACGCGCTATTCGTGGAAAGTATTGTGAGACATGACAAGGTATGATGAGGTATGATGAGGCATGATGAAATATGATGAAGTATGATGGGGTATGATGTGGTGGAACCGCACTATTTGTGGAAGGTATTGTGAGAGATGACAAGGTATGATGAGGTATGATGAGCACGCAACACAAAATTTGACAGGGAAATGGTAATCCTATGTTCCTTAGTCTCACCATGTAATGCATTGGCCCAAATCATTCCTTGAAAAGTCGCAGTTGATTTTCCGAATACCATTAAATACCATGTGTTTGATTCATGTCCTATGAGCTGACTGTGGCTGACTGTGCGTTCAACATCACGAAATCCTTGGAGATCCTGGGACACAGCACTGCCTTGGCCATCGCACATTTCAACTTGATGTTTCTTTCGATGCTCAGCACCTGTCAGATGCTGCAGCTGCTATCCAAATGCGGTGCAAGTGCTGGCGACTGTCCATTACTATTAACCATTAATCACCACATGGCTGATAGTATGGTTGTCATGTTAATCTCAACAGTTGTCAATATCAACCATTGGAGACTCCGCACCCTGTGGAAAACTTTTTCGGTTGGTGCAACATATGAAGCAGCATCGTAGCCTCCCGGCGCCAGTGAGCCCCAAAAAAATAAGAATTCCTCCAGTGAGCTCAAGCTGCCTAAGAATATGAGTCAGGTGAAATTTGAAGAGCTTGGTGAAATTTGATTAATTTGGATGACAACCACAGCCAGTCCCAATGCTGTGTGGATGTCTGGGAGCCTCTCGAGCCAACTTCCGTTCCTAGGGACAAGGCTTCTGGCTGAACCGTTGAAGCACTGGTTGAAATTTCCATTGGTGAAAAATATGTTCTTCAAACAGATCTTCCATTGGTGAAATCACCAGGCTTCATCATCCATCCACTGATCTTCAAACAGCGTGCAGGCGTCGATTTCAGAGCGCTCTGGCTGCGAGGCGACTCAAGCATGCCTCAGGTTATAGTGTTTGATCCTGAAGCTTCCGCCCGTTTTGATCTTCACGCTTTTGCAGCACATTCTCGAACAGGGCTTCGGTACGAGCCGCGAGCAACTGCGATGGCAAGCCCAAGCGTCGTCGAAATTGCTGTCATTTCGAAAATTTGCCATCGCAGTTGCCGCGTCTCTCTGCCGCGATGTAGCTGGACACGGCGCGCCTGGCGTTTCCGCTCAGAACTTGACACCAACTGTCAGCTTTGCTGGGCTGCACTATGCATCTGCACTTGCACGCGCAACCACCGTGTGAACTTCTGCGTCAACGTGCAACCTCTGTACAGCGCACTGTGGTGGCCGCAACATCGGAGCACTTCGAATTCGACAAAGCCTCGGCATAAAATGTCTCGAATGTCTCTGGCGTCGAGCTAGAACTGTCACTCGCTCCCAGACTAGCAAAACTGAACAAACCGGTGGGAATTTCTACATTCCCAAAGATTTGATGCAAAAAGTTTGCACGACGGAACCCTTCTCATTGTGTCTGACAAGATGAATCACATCATGTTTCGCCAAAAACCCATCAAGAATCTTACTACTGGTCGCCAAATCGTCCACCAGGCCACGGATTTTGGCTTCTGTGCCCAAAAAAGTTTCTCCTGTGGCTACCTCCAGCATCTGAGTCGGACTTAAGCCGCGTCGCTCTTGAACTAGTCTTTTGAAAGCGTCATGCGTTTTGCGCAACTTTTCTTGAGCTTTGTCTATCACTTCATCTGTAATCTCGAAGAATGGGTCAATGGTCCGTTTCCAGTTTCCAGCCGAAGCTGAACATACTAGATGTCATTGTGTTTCATTATTTGGGAAAAATTTGGAACAGCCATGGTGACACCAATGGATCCAAGGCAGGCAAACGGCGCAGCCACCACTTGCTGAGCTGCGATTGCCATCATCAAGCCACCTGATGCGGCAAATTAGTCAACGCAGGCGGTCAGCTTCACTGACCTAGAGAGCCTCAAAAGGTGTTCAGTCGCCAAGCCGTATTCCTCTGGTCTACCTTCAGAGGAACAGATGCGCACCACTGCTTCATCTGAAGGCGTAGCAATTGAAAGATACAATGGCTTCCAAATCGCACAATTTTTTTTTATGGAGCGGTTCTGGTTTTTCTCAAAATCAAAGACAAACACTCTGGACTGAAGACGTGCTTGGATAGAACTTGGCGCCTCACCAACTTCAAGGGCATCCAAAATATCTTTGTTTTGTTGCGCCATGTTGCGCTTCTCTGCGTGCGCCTCCTTTTTCTTCTCTGTTGCTTGAGCCTTTACCAGCACTAATGGCAAATTGGCAAATTTGTCAAGAAGCCTCTTCATTCTTCCACTTGTTGGTTTTGCTGAGGATATGCAACTTCAAGCGACGATTGCCACCCACATTGACACGGCGCCCTCGCCGACAATGCGCGTTAAAAGTCTAAATGCCCAGCACACAGAAAACATCCACGAAGAAGACGAGGTTTGAAGAACACAAAGCTGGTCACGCGAGAAGACACGCACAACCAATGCCCAACAGCCACGCTTCATTCCAGAAATGTGATAAGAGACATGCAGTTGCCACACGCATTTTCGGCCGTGTTGTTCCTTTCATTTTCTGACAGCAATGCCTCTTTACATAAATTTCCGTTTCCTGCCTGTAGAAACGGCATCTGTGTTGCAAGAGAATCACTACAAATGATGGAGGTGCCACCAGCGCCTGTTTTAGACAAAATTTCGAAAAGCCGTTGAATAACCGATTTGATATGCCAAACATGTCACCAACCCTGCCGTGGAACCGAAAAAAGGATTCAGATACTGCAGCCAAACATTCCGAAACCTGTTCAACAAGGAACATGTTAATCGACACAAGCTGAGGGCAACACTTGAGTTTCGACCTTATTGTTTCTGCGCCGACGCTAACCTGCGGCTTCTGTCGGAAACGTGGCAAATGTACTGCATGTGGGGCTTTTGGCCTCTTGGACAGGTTCTCGTTTTCACGACGTTGCCCCAGGGATCTCACGGAGAAGCCACGCGTTTCAGTTTGGTATCCCAATGTGAATTCAAAATGTTTTACTCAGATTGGGGCGGGGTATTGTCATTGACAGCAACTTTCACAATACGTTGGCCCGTGAGGCCTCCTTGGCTGGTCACCCGTGAGGCCCCATTGTCGCTTACCTGCTGGCGCTGGGCAGCCAAAGATGCACTGCAAGCAGCGGCGTCTTGAGCCAGACCCAAGAAATTGCAAGAAAATCGTTGAACAACATGTTTCAACATGTTTCAGCAAATTCACAATTTTTGAAATTTATTCAACACATTTTAACATTCTACTGTAATTAGTTTCTAAAACTTCAACTCATGTACTAGGTTTGATGTTGATGCAGCCTTGGTCGCCAGTAGCAGGGTGTTTGGAGGTGAGCTGGGCAAAACTTGTCCTCAAACACTTGGTTGGTCATGTTTTCAAAACCGTGCTTGTGAGCCTGACAACTGAAGTATTAAAGATTATGGAAGAGTAACAAAAGATTGCCTCTCATAGCCATATCACCACTACCACTATTCACTTTTCGCACACATCTTCATCGTAGTTTCAAATCACAAAACAAGCGGTAGCAACAGCCTGTTTGATTATCATTATTTGACTATGATTCATAAGCGGTACGTACAAGCAGTACTGTAGATTATTGGAGAGATGTATAGAGATGTGACAAAGGCAGAGGTGGCATCGTGAAAAAAAAACTGACACCAATACAGCATGAACACGTCGTCTGTCGTCTGACTGCTTTAGATTTCTGTCCTAAAACCAGGTGCAGTGCTCGAAACAGCGGCCGTGCTTTGCATCCGAGCTGGAAGGAGAGGTCAAACTCTCATAGTCCTTGACAGAACAGCCAGACTTCGAAACGGATATAGTTTGCAACTGCCATTGCAACGGATATAGCTGCAGCTTGCAAAACACAAATTTAGCTTCAACAAGGGCTTGTAATAAGTTAACATGCTTCTGTTTGCTGTGGACACGCTTGCACTGAGGCATTTGCGACGGGCACACCCCGAACCTCGAGACAAAAGTCAGAAGTCTGAACTGACATCATTCAGCGACATCGTATCGACATTCAGCGACATTCAGCGACATTCAGGGCTCATCGTATCGAGATGTTGCCAAGCCTCGAACATGGACAATGTTTTCTTGCAACTCTGTACCGTGCCGGGTCGTGACACCTCCAGCCACTGTCCATCAGTTCAAAGAAACAATGAGTGAAGATCACCTGTTCGACTTTGTAGCGCCAGCATTTCCTCACAGTTCACGGTTCAATGGGTCCCGTAGGAATGCATCTCAAGAAAGATAGAGGCTCCGGAGAGACCAAAAATGACCTGCATAAAGAACCAAAAGAGCAAGTGCTACTTCTAAGACTCTGAGTTCAGACTAAGCTCTTAGAACATGGTGATAAAAACCGATGTTCCTCAAATCCTGTAGAGTCTACCCGTCTAACATCATTTTTGCAGAAACGAAACACAAACCTGAACTGCTCGGACAAATGCTCGGGCGTTCCAGCTGGATAAATCCACCAAGTCTTCCAGCTTTGTGGGCGTAAATCCTACCTGGGCGGCTGGCATTTCAAGTAGCCTGTGTTGGGGAAAGGGCACAACCCTAAATGTACTCCACGCATATTCTATCCGATATAAATGTACTCCCAATATGTGTTTTGATTTATCACCATATAATACAATGTAACATTAAATGTGGTAAGTATAAAGTCATATGATATTAAAAAACATCAATTTAATACAATAAAATTAATATAATATAATGCAGTACAATGTATATAACGTATAATATAAAACAATGCTAATAATGTAAGATAATGTTCTCCTGGAGAATCCAAATCCCAAGAATTCTTGACCTTTTGTGATTCGTACCATTTCTCCAGAAAATGAGCAAGTGGCTGCGCAAAATCCATCTCGGCTATTTCTGTGAGTTCTCAGCCTTTTGGCTTTAAGTTTTGCCCAGAGTGGCCCATAGCTGCCTGGAAGTGGGGAAATTCTTTCAGGTGCCTCCCTCCCTTCTTGCGTGCAGCATCTTGTGTGCATTATGCATGCTTGGAAGTCTTCAGCAATCAGACCTGCATGGCAGAGGCTCGTGGGCATGTGTGTGTGGCAGCAACGGCTCGAACAGCTGGTGTCACATGGGCTGTGAACCTGCTACCTCATGGCGTCTACGAGCTTGGCTGGCAAATGGGAATCCTTTCCAGAGCTTCGCCGTTGTGGCGCTAGGGGTCAGCTGGTTCCTTGCCATCAACTGCTAATGAACAGTGAAGTAAAAGCGTAGCAGTTTCCAAAACCTTGGGTAGTTGACCATGCAATGTTTTACCAGTTGGTTGGTGAGCTATAGTACTTAGAAGTACAGCAGGTTTTGAAAACTGCTAAACTGTCACATGGATACATGTGACCTTTGTTTCTTGACTGCTCAGGTCCAAGTTACTGGCCCAGCGGTCACCCAGGATACTGTGAAGAAAAACTCTAGGGTGGTGGTGCAAACCATCAAGGAGCTTGGTAGTCGAGTTGGCGCTGAGCTGCTAGAATTCCACATGAATGTTTTCTATGACCTGATGTAAGTCAGTGTGAATGGTCCGACCCTTACTGATCAGCATGGCCCAACCCATTTGGCCCAGGGAACTATAATGCTTGGCCCAGGTCCTGCCGTCCATGGACAGGCTTGGGTCCTGAGACGATGTCTCAGCATCTTCAACTTGATTGTTCGCAAGAACTTGACTTGGAGATTCCAGGTTTGTCTAGAGATGACCTAGGCAATGATGAGGAAGATAGCAGCATAACCGATGAGGACAGTGAGAGCGAGGAAGGGGAGAAGGCAGGCCATGATGATGTAGGTGATGAAGAGGAGGAGGGTGAAGAGGAGGAGGGTGAAGAAGATGTGGTGTGTGAAATGGATGAAAGTGCTGGCCTAACTGCCGAGGCTCATCATGATGATCATGAAGTGCGGGCTTCTGTTGATGAAAGTGAGGCAATGGAGGTTGAGAAGGTTGTTAAGGAGAAGGAAGATGGTAACTCATCATCACCGCCTGTTGAAAGTAACTGCGCTGCGCAAAATGTTTGAGAAAAATGTCATGGACACACACACATGGTTTCCAATTATAGAGTTCAAATATGTGAGCACTCCCTCACACAACCAAGGTGAGACCAAACTGGAAACCAGCAATGAGAGTGGTGAGGCCTGTATCTTTTTATATTTTTTTAATGGTGTTTTCAACCGCCTGCCACACAAGGCCTTTGCCCCGAGCCTTCAGTGCAGGTGCCTTCTGTGGAGATCAGCGACCATGAGCCTGCAACGCTGATTGCAGGCCCCGGGGCTGGCGCTGGGAATTTGAACAATGATACCACGCCAAGAGCATTAGTAAGGCAGTACTTATCCAAGTTATGTTTGAAGACCAGGACCAACTTCTACCACTACCTCTACTTTCAATTCTCCGAGCAGCGAGTCAGCCAAAGAGGCAGGAAACCTTCTTATCATTTTCTCGTCATAACTTCCCAATTCTAGTCTCATATAATTCCCATGGGTTTGTGCTGCAGGAACTTACCATCAAAATGGCGAGGCTTCGGTGGCTTTCAGAACTGAAGGAAGAGATGGAACGATTGGTCAGCCTTCAAGCCATGAAGACTTCACATTTGTACCCACAAGGATTCTCGACATGACATGTGTTTGACAATCATACTGAGTATGTGCACATGAAACTTCATCTCATGACATACCCAATTGGAAAGTTCATCATCATCATCATCATCATCATCATCATCATCCTTGAGGTCCTGAGAGCACCATCGACACCGTAGAGACTTTAGCCTATGAGTTCAACTCCTTGGTCATTGATGAACCGCCCCAGTAAGATGCACAGTGGGAGGGTGAAACTGCTGGAGATGTAAATGTTGAACAGAATGATCAGACAATTGAAGCCACAGCGGGGGATGTGAATGTGGGTTCTCGCCTCGCTGAAGAGCCCACGGAGTTCGTGGTGGACATTCATTAAATCCCTCACCCATATCCTTATACAAAAGGATATGTATAAAAGCAGTTATAATATATCTATATACATACCTTTTAAAATCTTATATTCCATATTTAAGTTTAAAATATTTAAGTTCTTTTATATTTAAGTTTATTAAAAGTATATATATATATACTTTTAATTTCTATCTCAACCCTTTCCATTTATATTCATCTTTCATTCTTTTGGCTTGCTGGAATTCTGAGTGTATTTGTTTGAAGTGGTCCACTACAATGGACATTGAACGCCCGTCGCATTCGAGCAAATCCAAAGTGTAAGAGTGCAGAAAAGAATGTGTTCAAGTGAATCTTGAAAGAGACACGGTAAAAATGGAGATGCTCGAAGTTGGATAGACCATCCTGATTTTCAGGATGGCATCCCTCGCAATTCGCCGCATTTGATCTTTGATCAAATTCGAGTAGCCGCCGCACAAATCGCCGCATTTGATCGTTGTTGATCAAATTTCGAAGCTGTCGCAAGACATGTGGGAATGGAAAGTGAGCACAAGTAGATAAGCTGGAGTATGATACACATGAACCAAGGTTGTGGTTGAGTACCCCAAGGTGAGAAACCAGTAAAGTACTTATAGAACTGTAAGATTCCCACATTGTCAGTGACCGTCAAGGTCGAACGTGGAGGTCGCTAAGGTAGTTTCTCGCAAGGAGATCGCATCATGACTGATGATAGAGCAAAAACAAAGTGGTAAAATCAAAAATGAGAATTCGAATGATAGAGAAATTGGTGTAAGTACCAACAGTCACAGTCATGATTATGCCAAACTGGCATCATGCACGCCGCCGCAAGTGAGACATGGAGCCACTGCTGAGTGAAACATACGAAGTACGCTCGGAACGATGCTCGAGGATGCCTGGTTGAGTCGACTGCTAGGTGGCCAAAATGGCCTGGATGCGGATGGCCAAAATGGCCCGGATGCAAGTGATGGATGCATTGATCAGCTAAAGAAATCTGTGGATCCTAGAAGACAAGTGGACAACAACAGCTGAATCAAATATTAAAGACATGAGTAAAGGAACGTGAGTCAAATAAAACGGGTTGAGATACCAGGATCCATGAATCGGGACACACCGGAAAGAAAAAGGGTTGAGGAGGGTGGGGAAACTTAAAATGAATGCAGTGCAATGCCATGAATGTCCACCATGCTTGAACCAAAATGTTGTGGTATGACATTTATGAAATGATCCTACACAAACATTAACGAAACTAGTACGTTACACGTTCGTGGTGGACATTCATTAAATCCCTCACCCATATCCTTATACAAAAGGATATGTATAAAAGCAGTTATAATATATCTATATACATACCTTTTAAAATCTTATATTCCATATTTAAGTTTAAAATATTTAAGTTCTTTTATATTTAAGTTTATTAAAAGTATATATATATACTTTTAATTTCTATCTCAACCCTTTCCATTTATATTCATCTTTCATTCTTTTGGCTTGCTGGAATTCTGAGTGTATTTGTTTGAAGTGGTCCACTCCAATGGACATTGAACGCCCTACTTAGAAACTATTGTAGTGGATCATATCGCCAAGTCAATCCCCTCTTAAGAAGTGAGATGATCCAGCAAGCCAAATCTACGACGGAAACTTCCAGGGAATGGCAACGGATGCTGGGCACAGTCGTGGTGACTGGCGAATGTGCCACAAATCGGCAAGTGAAAATGAGAAGCGGCTGGAGGGTCTCATTTGACAAGGTGGTTCTCCCTCTTGGTTCCAACGGCTTAAGCTGTCTGCTATATCGTTATGGTATCCGGCAATGTGTGACACTTCCAGTTCGCAACCGGAAAGTGCAGAAAGAAGACTGATTTTCTCTACAAACAATGCAAGGGGCATGGTCGTTGTAAAGAGTTTATTAGATACTGCTTCCGCTCCGCTATTGTCGGATAGAGCCGGCAATTTCAAAGCAATCCTGAATCCTGGCTGATGCTTGAAGGTGGTATACAAGAGAGCGTGCTGTGCCAACGTCTCAAGACTAGATATGTCCTTCTGTAAATCAGCATGCATGGGGATTTGAAGTGCTACAAAGTCGGCTGATGAAAGTCGCAAGCTAAACCATTTATAAGAACCATCGGGGAAGTAAACTACTCCACCAATACCGCAAGAATCCCCTGCAGCGAAGGCATCAGCTACACATAGACCATCCCATTGTGGTTTTGGCCACATAGAGAAATAGGGTGAACAGTGTTGAAGCCAATTGCGGTACAAGTTCAAAATGCGATGAGAATCACTCGACAATTTCCGTTTGGTGGATTTGGGATCCCGGATTCGAAGCCACACCCGACGATCTGAGAGGAACACCCGTTGGAGATCCTGTTTAGAATCCACCGATTGGTGGCGTACCTGAATCAGTTTGCCGCCGATGGGGATGGCTGTGCCCGGGGGGCGAGTTGTGAAAACCAAGTTGTCATCAATGCATTGAATGACTTGTTCCCAATTGCCAGGATCCACGCTGAATTGAGAAGCTGGGATAGAATGAAGATCTCTATATAGGTAATGTAACCATGTACGCATGTGGGGGGCTAGTTGGGTGATCCACATAGCCAAGCCAAGAAATTTTTGGATGTGTTTCACAGCACACTTCTCATGGCGAAGCAATGATTCCATCAAATCCAACATGCGGTTACGTTTATCTCGTGGCAACGTGATATAGCCAACAGAGATGTGGAAGCACCAGCCAATCCAAGTGATGGATTGGGAAAGTTCGCATTTCTTCCAAGAGATAGGGATCTTCAAGATTTGGGCAAAGATGCACAACATGGCTGCGGTGATTGGCATGATAAGTTTATCCTGGAACATCAAGAAGTCATCAACATACAGGAAGCTGGCGTGGGCTAACCAGACTAGTTTGTGAATGAATCGCAAGATGAATCCACCCAATCTGCTCCAATAGTGGGCACTGAAAACCGCACCAAACGGTGCCACTTTATAGAAGTACAATTGGTTCCGAAATTGAAAGCCAAGCAAACCACGATGATCGGGGTGAACTGCGATTCTCTTGTGGGCACTTTTGACATCCAAAGAAAAACCAAGTAATTCTTGAGAGGAGTTACGAATGGGATATGATCTGATTACATCTCTAGCTGTGGGTAGGGTACTACGTTCGGGCATTACGCAACGTGGGTTCACGCCGCACACTGAGCTATCGACCACAAGCCTTGGAGGACGAGTGTCGCTGAGTGCCAACCCCAGTTTCCCAACTGCCACTCCCAGTGGCCACCGAACCTGAGCATCAGCGATATCGCCTGCAAAGGGTTCGACCCAGCCTTCATCCAGTTCCTTCTGGACCAGGTCAGCCACTATATCGGGCTCAGCTTCAGCGGAAGCCCAATTGGCATGATGAATGCTAAGAAGATCTTGCGGGGGTTCGGAATCCGATTGAACTAATGGGAAACAGTTAGAGGGGGTGATGGGAGCTGTGAACCCTGTAGGCACACCTGCTTGCAAATATGGAAACAAAGCTTGATCGGGATCATGCATGAGGGTTGACAAGGATTGCAAGATACTCAAGTGCATGGGTTGATCGGGGGCTATCGACCAGTCCACAGTAGCATTGTGAGCTGTCAAGAACTCTTCAAGGCATATACGAAACGGTTCCAGTTGAGATGAATCAAAAGGAGCGTGTTCTTTTTGAAGAGAAAAATGAGCCAGCACTTGCTTGTCTAATCGTTGTGATATGATCAAGTTCATCCAAGATTTGCGAAGCGATCCAAACAGGTCTGACGATCCGGCTGGTGGGGCACTCCAATCTGCAAAGGATATTCCACCTCCATCCTGGCGAGCAAACGGCGGGGCATCAAGGGATTTAACCGGCAGGATGGATTCCATGTGGTCCCAAGTTACTCGATGAGCATGTTTGCTGAACAATGAAGAGAAAGTATCTGCAAATGCATTGGCTAATGCTGGGGGATATTCTGCAGTTTCCCTACTCAGGTAGGTACCCGCAGCTGTGCGGACTCCGGCAATGTTCTGATGGGTGAATGGAGGGTGTGGGCAAGGTTTAGCAAGTTGCTCCCACAATGGATTGGTCCCTGCAAAGAGCCAAGCCTTGGACCAGTCCTTACCCACCTGACATGCTGCGATCACGGAACATGTACAAGAGCAATCAATGATGTAATCCTGGACCACAGGTTCAGACCAGGACATAGCTGACAAGGGTTGTTCTAAATGACCGTGATTACCGGATGAGTGGGTCAGGCGGATGCACATCACACTGCGAGAAAGCATCAAGAAGCTCTCCTGGACCTGCAAAAGGGATGATGCGTCCAGGCCGGGAATACCCTCAAGATGTTCGGGGGTGCGCAATGCAGGAGGGCCCCCGGGTTTAAGCTTCAGTCGTGAATACTCTCTACAGGCTGGAGAGGCAGCACAATACATCACAGATCCACTGATACATAACCTAAGCAATCGTTCATACTGAACATCGGAAAGAAGGTCACAAGTGGGATCTATTAAGATATCAAAGGCTAAGATGTCACAACCACGTGAGTGCAAGGCTGATGAGAGGGGTGAATTATGACCACAACATACATCCAAGAAAATTTTCATTCCTGAGTGCATTACTGGCTGGACAGCTGAATCAGATGGTGGTGCTAAATACCCCGAAGGTGAAGGTAAAGGCAATCTCGGAGGGTGCGGTGGAAACTCAACTGGAGGTGAAACGTTTGGCGGCTCAGGCGAAACAGGCAAAGACTCCTCATCATCTTCAATGATCACCATGTCATTCACCTTAGGTGGATGTGAAGAGCTGGAAGCCGGAGGTGGCTCGAGCATCGCAGGCGAACTTCAGTGGGGGGTGGATTCGTGAAAGGCCGCACCATGATTCTTACCACAAGGAGCTCCATTAACCGGGAATCCGCAGGCATGAAGGAACTTGCATTGGGAACCCAATGTGCATTTTCCCAGTTGGAATCGCATACAAAGTTGCTTCTTCGTGCCATCTTTGTCAACCATCTCTGTGATCCATTGAGGGCGGTTGG